>AYEL01086037.1:0-21016 GCA_000484575.1 Olivierus martensii
GTCGTACTTTTTCAACCTGTCTCGTATTCCAACAGCACCGACACGTTTACGAGATGGAGAACAAGGCTTACCAGTTTTTCGAACTTCTGCCTTCAATTTAAAAATTGTTGCAACTCCTACTCCTGTTAAGTCACTTGTCATAGTAACTAATGACCGAACAGATATCGACGGATTTTGCATTCGAAGTTTTGGTAAATCTGTAGAATCGCTACTTTTGCCGTAGGAGCTAAAATTTTGGCAGTGGACCGGAAATAACGTCATCGGGGGGCTTAATCTGACTTCCGATAATGGCGCGTGCACAAAAAAATCCAAAGTAAAAAATAAAAAAACAGGCTAAATTAAAATACCGTGCTTCGTCTACCGCCGGGTCGCCGCCATGACAGTAGCTCTCGTCTACCGCCGGGTCGCTGCCATGACAGTAGCCTTTCGTTCCTGTATCATTTAATCCTTATTTTAGACCTGACTGTCTGATACTCCTTTTTTGGTTATTCACGTTCATATAATTTAAAATGTTTATTATTTCTCGGTAATAGAAATAGATTTAACGTTTCTATGATTGTTTTCCAAATTGTTTTTCGACGTAGTTTCGACTTATTGGCGAGATATGTTCTTGGTCTGCGGTCACGTGATCTCCTGTCTCTTATGTTGCCAGATTTGAAGATCCGCTTCGTTTGGTCCCGTCGACCTCTCAAAATTTCCAAAATAAACATTCTAAAAATTTAAGACTGAATAAATTATTAAAATAGGCTATAGGTTAGTACTTATAGGCCCAAGCTTGGGTCTATAAGTACAGTACTAACTTCGGTTCTTTTCCGTTAGCCGGCCGTCGCGTCGCGTCGAGGGAGTATCCGGCCTTCGACTTAGCCTGACCATGATTGACTTTATATTATTTTGTTGAGGAGCGGAGCGACGAAACTTATAGTGGTCTCGGCTAGTGCGCGTAGCGCGCTAGAAGCCCTTATAGTGGTCCCGGCTGGTGCGCGTAGCGCGCTAGGAGCCCCGAAGGGGCCCGCGTCCGGGACCTTTATATTAGGCACCCGAACGCGTCTGAAATCTAGTAACTACACGGGGCCCTGCGGGCCCGTCGAATACAACGGAGGGGGCCGATCCAATAGCGCTATGATTAATAAAAAACAGAGCTTTTTCTCCTTATTTACATTGTTATAAGAATTACATATTTTATTAATATGATTTTTAAACAACCCATTTAATGTTTAGAAAACTACTATACTACTAAGCAGTTTCTTTATTGGATTTTTAATTGAGTTTTTTTGTTTTTTCAATATATATTAATAATTTATATGAACAATTTTGTTTTTACCATGTACCTTACTCATCTTTCACTTCTTCAGTAGTCTCTAATTCTTTTTTTGTACATCTTTTATTTATGCAATAAGTAACTTTGTTTAATTAATTATCTTCAAACTAGTTAGCTCCTGGTCACTATGTGCCCAAATAGACCAAAAACGAAACATTTGTTTCTTATCTGTCAAATTTGAGATTTTTCATTTACAGTATTTAGCATAGCTTAACCTTGTATATAATGCTTTTGCTTGTTTTTTCTCCAGACCAAACTTTGAAATTTTCTTTATATGAAATTGGCAACTAACAAATTATCTATTTACCTTTTCAGTTATTTAAATAATAATTATAATTTTTATCTTAAAATAAAAAATCATAATTTCTGAAATGAATAAAATATTATTTAAATTCTGAAATAAATTAAATATTTTTTAAATGCAACATTTATTGTATGTAGCCTCGACACGTTGAATGCAAACTGAACTCTCGAGCTGGGAAACAGTCAACATTTTTCGATCGAAAAAGACAGAAATTGAAGTCAAATAACAAAAAGAATACAGACATAAATAGGAAGTAATCTATGATAATTTAAAGCAAATTTATAAAAAGATTGGGATTTAGTTTTCTAAAAGACGCAATTAAAGATTTGAAGTGAGAGGAGTTGAGTTTAGGTTTTCTAAAAGACGCAATTAAAGATTCGAAGCGAGAGAAAATAGTAAGACGCAATTAAAGATTCGAAGCGAGAGAAAATAGTAACGGCGACACTTCTGGTAGGAGTTTGCACATGTGCAGAAACATGGACTCCACACGCTTATTCCTTTTTTATATATGAGTTCTTTTTTCACAATAAGTATTATATATGATGAACAGTTTAACAAAATAATTTGTTTCACACTATTTTGTTAAACTGGAAATTGTTGATGCTGCATACATTTGTTTATTATAGAAATAAATATTTTTTTTAATAAAAAAACAGATTTTAAAGAATTTTACTTGAAGATTAAAATATTTTAAACATCAGTATTTCATTCAAGAATATTTCTGAAATGAAGAATTTTAAATAAAAATGAATTTTTAAAATCAGTTGCTTTTTAAACTAAGAAAAAGACTTATAAGATTTGGTAATATACATAAAAATAAGATGATGTATATGTTTAAGAATAAAATTACATTTTAGGCTTCTTTTTGACCAGCCTTTATTGTACATCTTAACATCACAACGATTTAACAATTAAAAAATTAAATTTAAAAAAAAATTAAAACCCCATTAGTACAATCAATAAATTTAAAATAAAAGTAAATGAAGCAGTTAGCCATGGTTCATAATATGCATTTCGGTACTGTAGTAAGCAGTATAGATCATATAACAAATCTGGCATCAACAACAAAACTAAAAAATTAGGGCGCGTTCCAAACCTCAGCAGTAAGTCATCAGTGATTAGTTTCTTTTGACGTCAGAAATAACTCAACATCAGCTTGTTTCTGTTTCTGTTTGACGATGATAGTGATTTGTTACACACTCTAACTTTTAAAATCTTATCATCTAGCAGGAACTACTTTTCTGCGATGTTAGAAAAACGGTGTAAACCGGTGTCAACACGCTCACCCCAATCACCACCGCTAGAAGTCGTTGTAGCTGTAACGATGCAACCGGTGTGTTGACACCGGTTTACACCGTTTTTCTAACGTCGCAGAAAAGTAGTTCCTGCTGGATGATAAGATTTTAAAAGTTAGAGTGTGTAACAAATCACTATCATCGTCAAACAGAAACAGAAACAAGCTGATGTTGAGTTATTTCTGACGTCAAAAGAAACTAATCACTGATGACTTACTGCTGAGGTTTGGAACGCGCCCTAATTTTTTAGTTTTGTTGTTGATGCCAGATTTGTTATATGATCTATACTGCTTACTACAGTATTTCCATTTGTGTTGTCAGTTAGGCTTTTATCTGCCACTCCATTTTGTTTGAAAATGCTGAATATGGTAATTTTACGGTTTATCTACGAATACATTCCCTATTTTTAATTTATATTTCTAATTGAAAGTTTGGAAAATTGTTCCAGAATAAAAATACCCCCCAACTTGAGAAAAGTGCTTGCATACTATTATCGATATTCAATTACAATCTATATTCCTGTGAAATTTGACTAAACTCAAGTGAGGCAGTACCATTTCAAACTATTCAAAACATGCAAATTTAACTTTTAGCAAATTGCACTAGGCTACTTTAGCCTACGCTTGATGCAATTTTCATCATAAAATAGCCTGCTAAAAGAGAATTCTAAATGATTAAAAATATTTTTGAGCTTATAGAAAATAAAATCGTGTCAGAAAATATAAAAATTGACTTATAATCGTTTAAAACTTGTGTTTAAACCTATATTTTCTTTGCAACTCATTCCTATTAATAAATGATTTTTTAAGCTATATTTTTATTTAATCTGCATTTTAACGACTTCAATTAATAAATCAATATTTATACCATCAATAGCATCCTATGTATACAGTATAAATAATATTTTAAACAAAATATAGAAAGTAATAATTGATGGACTTTCTGATTTTGCGGACTAGTCTTGCCCCCTATAGTCCATAAAATCGAGATTTTACTGTATTTCTATTAATAGTTGACTGCTGATAGAAAATTTATCCTCAGTTATAATAACTAAACTAACTAATAACCTACTATTATAAAATGTAAACTGTATTTATATTCGGTGCTTGAATTGGAGGGAAACTCCATTCCCTTTGTTTCTTTCTTCGAGCAAAGTGCTCCTCATATTAAAAGTTAAGAATAAAATATTATTTTTGATATACTGCTTGTATGTGAATTGTATTGGCGGTATGAGGATGTACACTCTAGTTGAAAGAAACTTTTAAAAAGATAAATTTATTTAAAAAGTATTTTTAAATATTGTCCTTGTTAAATTTTTCAATTCAAACATTGTACGTATTAGAGTTATTCTTATGTAAATTGTATTTGCATAGTAAATTAAAACATGGCTGTATATATTATATACAGAGACAAATTAAAATTGAACAAGTTTTCATATAAGAATAAAAAGCCTTCAGGAGGGTGTATTTTTATTGAAAATTTAAACAATTAATTCAAAAATGTGTTCGGCTTCTTTAGCCCTCTTCAGTTGACCAAAAAGTTTCTCTTCTAAATATACATTAATACATAGATTGGAACAAGAGTATAACTTTAGGTGGTATTAATATGCAGTAATTCCAATTATTTCAAATGTTTGTCTTTTTTAAAGCATTATATTGTAAAATTTTTCTTATGATTTTATAAAATTTTTATTAAATTTAAAATTTTGAACCATGATCCCATCTATTTTAGTTAATAGCTAATATGTAAACAAGTATTTATTTATTTTTGAAATTTATATTAAATGCATAGTTTGCTTGCATATTATCAATATATATTTATCAATATTAAATTTAGGTTGCATTCCTTGAAAATTCTATACAGAGTTTTTTCAGCCCAAAAGATGATTCAAATGTGGAAGAAGAAAATTTAGATTCACAGCAGTCATTAAAAGCAAGAGTAAATATTCTTCTTGTAATTTAGAAAATTTGAAATAATTCTTGTTTAAAGTTATTTCCATCTTTCAGGCAGTTTTAATTGATATGGAAGAAGGAGTTATTAATGAATTGTTGAAGAGTCCTTTAAAACATATATTTAATAGTAAGCAACTTGTTACTGATGTATCTGGATCTGGAAATAATTGGTAATAAATATTAGAGTTAAATAATTAAACTTTTCTATTGTATAATAATAATTGTTTCTTATTTTGATTTAAAAGTATTAAAAATATCCATAAAGGGCTGTTGGTCATAAAGAATATGGCAGTCAATATGAAGATAAAATTTCTGAATTAATACGAAGAGAAGCAGAGAAATGTGATTGTTTACAAGGTTTCTTTTTGCTGCATTCCATGGGAGGAGGTAAGAAAACAAAATCATCTTATAAGAATTAAATATTATATAAATTATTTTAATTACTTATCAAAAACAACAATAAAATTTAAATAATATATTCTTAAATTAATAAATTATAATTTATATCTTTTGGCAATAAAAACTGTCATGTTAAAAATATTTTAACACAAAATTTCATTATATTGTATGTTTTGTGTAAAATCCTTATTATTTTTCAATACTGTGTACTGAATAATTCTGTTCATTAAAGAAATTTAAATACATCACTAACAAATTAATTAATATTAATGAATCATTCATATAACTGATTCCATTATTTCATTATTATTATTATTTTTAATTAAAATTTACCAGTTTCACTTTATTGAAAATAATTAATATCAGTTCAATATTATTAATGTATACACATATTTTGGAACAATATCTTGTATAAATATTATCTGAGCTGAATAAAACATATATAGATAAGATAATTTTTACATTATTGAGATTTTCTAAGAAACCAATCATATTGAAAATAATTGGTATTGAATCATAGATTACTAGATATTTTCTGTCAAAACAATTTTATAAATATTTACAGATGAAATTCATATATATTATTGGAATCTGCTAGAGAATCATGCATGCTAAAAAAAATGAAAATTAATTTGCTTATTCATGCAGAAATAATCAATTTTGCCACATTTAATATATTTAATACAAAAAAATTTTATTTAGATAAAAATAAAAATTAGTAGTTAAAATTAAAGTAGAGAGATAAGCATAATATATTTTTTTAATCTACTTTTCATTATTGGTTGATTGCTAAATCTTAGGAATTATTCCAAGCTCTATCGTACCCAGATCCATGATAGAATCAATAGGACTATAATGATCATGAATATACATATGCCTGCATTCTTTAAGAAAATTTTCCAAGATATGAGACCTTGGATTCTCTGTCCAAAGCATCATTGTAGCTAATTTAGCCAACAACAAAAGTTATTAAAATCAAATGCAGCTAAAATGAAAAATAAAATTTTAGCAGGCATTATTTAAATGAAATGCTAAAATTTCATTTATTTATAAGTTTAGAATTCAAGAAAACTAAAAAATGACTGTCTTGATAATGATATATCAGCTGTAGTAAGTGTTGAGTTTGATATTTTTATTACTCTCATAAA
Organism: Olivierus martensii; assembly: GCA_000484575.1. Taxonomy (NCBI): domain Eukaryota; kingdom Metazoa; phylum Arthropoda; class Arachnida; order Scorpiones; family Buthidae; genus Olivierus; species Olivierus martensii. The sequence goes on from AYEL01086037.1 coordinate 6,417, forward strand.
CTAAGATATTGATAAATGTGGATGATTTCCACATTTTTTTCAGAAATATTAAATGTTCAATTAGAGAACTTAATACAAATGTTTTATTTTTAAAGTGAATTTCTTTATAAGAAGTGATTTTATGGCAGATAATTCAAGGGACATCTTGAATTGAAACAAAACTTTTAAATAGAGAAGTATTGTAAGTTAGCATGACTTCCATTATTGCAAATCATTGATGGTGCACATCATAAGCGGATAATTCAAGGGACATCTTGAATTGAAACAAAACTTTTAAATAGAAAAGTATTGTAAGTTAGCATGACTTCCATTATTGCAAATCATTGATGGTGCACATCATAAGTCAAAAGTTTTATTTATAAATATTTTATTGTCATAAATATAAATTTTCATAAATTGGAGAACCTCTATATTTGTGTTATGTTTATTTAAATTAAAATAAAATATTTTAGAATTTTATTTCACAGAGAATATATCATGATTGTTCAATTACATATTTTATGCAGAAAAAAGTTATATGATTAGCTAAAAAACATTCAAAATAAATTTTTCTATTAATTTCTATCTTAATTTTTTTTTAATGCAGATTTTAATTTTAAAAATAGCTTTTTTTTTAACATATTTTAGATGTATTTTCAAATTATTACAATTTAGAAAATTTTTTGTAACTAAAACACATTCAAAATAAATTTTTCTATTAATTTCTATCTTAATTTTTTTTTTAATGCAGATTTTAATTTTAAAAATAGCTTTTTTTTTTTTTAACATATTTTAGATGTATTTTCAAATTATTACAATTTAGAAAATTTTTTGATACAGAACTCATTTTTAAAAAATTCAAATTATAAAATTAATTTATATTATCTTAGGCACAGGATCTGGATTGGGGACAAAAGTATTAAATATATTATCTGATAACTTTCCAGATGTTCACAGGTAAATTAAAAAAGAAAATTATTAATTTTTAAATAATTTGTTAAAATAAAGTCTTATTAAATAAATATTACATTTAATTTTCATTTCGAATTTATAAAATCTCAAGAAAAATATTGTTAATAATAATAATAATAATTAATTTTATTTTATTCAAATTAACCAAATTATAAAAATTAGAAAAACATAAATTATTCAGCTTCAAGAAAAGAAGATTAGGCTAGATAAATAATTCTAAGCTAGAATAGATTATAGTATCCATTTGTGATCAAGGATCAGGGAAAATTAACTATATATTATGATGTTTATATTGTCATTATTTCCCTACAGTAATGTCCATGATCTGCTTTTTAAAATTCTGATTTATTAAAAATTTAATTTTTTACAATATAAAACATACTACCTTACATAGTTGCAAGCTGTACTAATCTTTTAGGTGATGAACCTGATTATAAGCAATATGTTTCATACCCAGATGTGTGAAATAGATGGATTTTGATTTTACCTGATTCTTAGGCAGATAAGTTGAAATAGCTCATCATGCCTCAAAGAATCAGTTAAAATAAATGTTGGCTAACTGAAGTTTCATTGTAATTTCATTTACTTATAACAGGATATTTTATCTCAATATGTCTATCATTTATAAATATCAAAAATAGAATTATTATTATTGAAAAAGTGATATGGGTTTTAGTTGTAATAAAGTATTTTATTAATGCTTACTTTTTCATTAAGTTTAATATCAATATCAGAAATTCCTGATTAAAATAGCATTTCCAATTAATTTGAATAAAAATAATTAACAGAGAAATTCTTTAATATGAGTATACAATAACACACCCATTTTAAAAAAATTCTGCCATGCTTCAATTAAACTTTGTTACCAAGTGTTAAAATTGAATTGCCAGCAGCCATTATTTTCTCAGTTTCATTTCATTTGTCATTTGATAAGAATGAATATATTACTATTTTTTGTTTCATTGCATTAATCTCATATTTATATGATTGCTTTGACTAATATTTTTATTTTTAGCTTGAGACTAAAAATGAACAATGACATCATTATTCAATTTTAATTTAAGAATATTTTATCTTGTTAACTTTGAAAAATCTTTTAAGAACCAATACATTAAAAAATTCAGCTATTATGCTTTCATTTTCTGTTGACTCAAATTTGCTAAATATTTGAAGGCATTTTTTATTATATCTGGTTTTAATATTTATTTTTCTCAATATTATACATATAAATAAAAATTATAGAAAATAAATATATTTCTTCCTTGCAGCTCTACAGCCACTTTCCAGACTTTATAATCCAAGTACTTCCGCTGCTTCCTGCCCCTAACCGTTATGCACAAAACTTTTTGCAATATACTGTACAGTACCTCGGGTGATATGGCGACTTAACCTACCTATCCTAACCTAATTTGGGCATCCGAACAGAAAATCCCATTGCATTCACCAAACTCACTGTGTGGTGTGGATGCACAGCAGATTTCATCATCGTGCCATTCTTTTTTGAGAGCATTACTCCAACAGGACCAAAGACCTGAACCATTATCAGGCAAAGATATCCCGATATGCTGACTAGTTTTGTCATTCCACAACTTCAGCAAAGGCAATGCCTGGATCAGATAATTTTTGTGAAGGATGGAGCACCATCACACATTGGTCGATCGGTACAGCAGCTGTTGCGCTATCACTTTACAGAAGAAAGGTCATCAGTCGCTTTTTTCTGTTGCATGGCCGCCTCGCTCCCCGGATCCCTACTCAAGTGACTTTTTTCTGTGGGAATATTTGAAGTCCAAGGTCTATCTTGGTGGGGTACCGAACTTGACAACCTTAAAGGATAACATATCACGGACTGTGTTGAACATTCCTGGTGACATGTTACGTTCGGCCGTAGAAAATGCTGTTTACAGGATGCAATGTGTAGTCCACGTGAACGTCGTCACATTGAAAGAGATTTTATGTCATCACCGTAGACGTGAATTTGTTGAATAAACTGCTTTGTTCCACTGATATTTTTTCTTTGTTATTTATGTCTGTTTATTGTAACGTTTAAAGGTACTCGTGAATTTGCATTTAAGACGTTTTACCTGCGTTTTATGCAAATTCTCGGCTGCATAGACTACAAATTTCCCCTATAGGCGACTTTTGAGACTAAATTTTTCTTCGCGGACACGTGTTTCCCATGGCGTCATTAGTCCCCCTACCGAATTTGGTGGAATTCTAGCTGCTAGATCAAGCTACAGAAGGCTCTAAGTACTGTCAGTTTAATTATGGTCACCCTGTATATAAATAGATACATTATGAATAGATTTATGATTAATAAAATCACTTAAAATGTTAATGTAATGGTGGACCAAATATTTTGAATTGGGTTCTAAAAGCTGGGGTTTATAAACAAAATATTAAAAGCGTAAAACGTACGAACGAATGAAAAAGAAAAAATTTCAAGCTTTGAAAGTAGGCCCAACTCTACACCAATAGTTCTTTCAGTCAATAGTCCACTTCCATAAGGTATACATTGATCGTTCGATCTACTTTTCTTTTCAACAGATGACATCATTTTCTATTCTTCTATTAAAGGGACGAAACAAGCCCTTCACAGTTGCCTACGCTTCCGGAAGAGTCAGCCAGATTATGGAGGACGAGCATTGACGGGCCGAGGGACGAACCTTTGGATAAACAAAGGGTTTGACCCGAGACACAAACTCGAGTCCAATACAGTTGAGAGACGAAATGTTTCCACGCGGCCAATCCTATCGATCATTCGATATACTAGTATTTCTTCGAAGTGGTATTTGGATCGCCCTTGCTCCTGAATTCTATGATACATGCTGTTTTTTTTATATAACGCTCATAAAGATTTTGAGACAATAGGTCTATAAAGATATAGACATTGCTCCATCATAAAGTATTACAAGGATTCTTTTGATTACTGAGGATCTGGCTTTAATCATAGTTTAATCATAAAGTTCAGTGAGGACAAATCCACTAATCTTTCGATCCATAAAACAATGGAAAGGGTACCTGGTTCGGCCGCGGAAAGATGCGCTTTTCTCCCTCTCTCTCCCGTAGTGCACGGTATTGATATAGTAACCGGTAAGAGCCGATTAAGGCACACAAATCAGTTATTTGAGCCGATTAAGGTTGTGCAAAAAATGACTCCAAATCATCAGGCAAGACAATATATTCGAAAGCGAAGTTCAATGGCGGTAAATCTACCGCTACAGAAGGAACTCTTGAAATATCAACGCACAGTAATATAAAGCAGACCGCGTTCCAGCGTAGATACTCGTAAGTTCATGTTCTCGCAGTTCTGACAGAATTTAGATCACAGATAACTTTCGCACCTAATGGCGAGGAAGTGCACTAGAGGCATATACCTATGCCTAATGTTGTCAATCAATCGCAGACAATCGGGAAAAGGGCTAGGGATTTTCGCTTCGTATTCAATGTAGTCTATGCGCAGTTCTCTCTTGGACTGCACGTAGACTACATCCCCTGAATCGGGTCAATTAATGGCACCTGTTCACGATCGAAATTAATGGCGTCTGATGAATCGTGTCACGATATCGCAATCGCCATTAATAGACCGATTCAGGAGCCTTTCAAGGCCTAAAATCTCTCGGAATAAAATCCACGGAATTTACTACATATCTTTCGGGGAAGGCTAAGCCTCCCACTACAGTCGTATGTAGAGGAATTCTCCATCAATCCGAGACCGACCACTTTTCGGACTAGTACGGTTAATCTTCTGTTATTCGTCATTCATCCATTCAATACGGTACATCACCTTGGGATTTAGGAGGATTTTAGTGACTCGTCCATAATATACGGTAGCCTATTCTTAATTCCGAATTCGGAGATCGGCCGGATGACCGCGTGGTAAAGCTGTAGCTTATCGCACTAGAGGATCCGGGTTCAAATCTGGATCCCACATCTCCAGTTTTTCAGGAGGGGTCCGGCCCGGACAGTTGAACCCCATCCTTCAAACATCCTGTTAACTCCTCATGGGTGTCGGCCACCCTGTTATGGGCTCTATTATTCGCCGCCGTCAGATACAGTATGTCCTTCGTGCGATATGGCGGCTTAACCTACTTAACCTAACCCGAACCCCGCAAAAAAAGAGCTGTCAACTGACGAACCGCAGAGCATCTCTCAGCGAGGGATGAGTGCAGTGATGCTCTACCGACTGAATGGGAAAATTTCTTCACTTGAGACAGAAACATCCAGGATCTTACTGGAGTTTAAAAGCTCCTTCATCAGCAGATCCTCTCTACAAAAAGTCAAACGAGGCACAAGACAATAATAATCTATTCGGCTCTGACATCCTAGGACCGTTAATCCAGATTACTAGTCTGTTTCACACTGTCGGCATGCATAACATCACAAGTCTGTAGGCCTATATGTTCAGAGAGTGTTGAAATATCTTCGCCACTCTTTAAACATAATGCATCTATAGCAGGAACCACTTAGTTTATCCCAGATACTATGAACGTATCCGTCTCTCAAATGAATTGGGTATGCTTGTGTATCATTTCGTATTTCAATGCGATAGACAAACAAATGTAATTAATTTGAGAAATGATGGCTTCGTTGATGATTTCAAGGACTGATTAATTGAAATATAAAATTGTATCTTTGGATATCCTTGGACATCTAAATAAAATTCTTCGGTTGTAGTATAAATATAATTTCTCTCTTCAATATTATAAATGAATTTTATGACATGAAGTACTCTACAATGAAAGTAAACCAACTATAAATTAATTTGATATATAACTTCCGTATCATAACAACGAAAAAATTCCTATACAGTTTTTTTGAAAATAATCCATCGCAGTAAACGTTTCTTAAAAATCTATTTATTCTTAAGAGTTGTTCACCACTTTTCGTTCAGATAAAGTACTAAAAATAAAACCTGTCACAAACTTACCGTGACGTCATCGGAGGAAAAAGCTCTTGCTATGCCCACCATATTAAAAAGTGAAGAAGAAGAAGAAGAAGCTCATCATCCGTGCGGAGAATCAGCCGAATTGTGAAGGAAACGAATAGGCGGTGACTGACCGAATCTTAGAAATAAATTTTACCAGATTATACTCGAGAATCGAACACGATCTTCCATGTTGGAAATCCAAAACGTGACTAACTTTTAAACCTTCATTACAGTTATAACTTTAAACACATAGAAGCATTTTAGATTATCATAACTTTTATTTAATACTTAATCATTCATCTGCGGTAGACGAATCATTACTTTTATTCATCTACCGCAGACATTAGTAACATATTCATAAGAAAAAATGACAAGGGCACCATAATAAAAATAATTTATATTGTTAATATTGTAAGTAAACGATTGTTATAATTTTATATTTTTTATTTAATTTCTCCAAACGATAGGACCAGGATTGCTCCAAGCCTTATCCGCATCGTCTTGCCAAAGTAAACATTGAGTATTTAAAAACGAATAAAAGAAATTGAAAATAACACCAGACATAAAAAATATATTTTTCTTCAAAAAAAAAAAAAAACATTTATTAAATGTTTGAAGTAAATTTCCTAGCCAAAACTTAGCAACAAAAAATGGATTACTCACGTTTATTATTCACTTCGTAAACTATTCTTTCATCATACTACATTTCGTATATATATTATTTGTCGTGTTTACATTTCTGAAATTAAATATATATTAAAAACATTTCTGATTACTCTCTTCTTTCAGTACAAATATATTTAAGAATTTCCCATTAATTCATTTAAAAATTTATAAAATTTCAAAACCTCGTGGCATCTTTAGTCTCTTGTTGCAATATTTCGTCCCACGTTTTGCCATATTCCGGCGTCTCTCTCCTGAATCCACTATGGTAGATTGACAAATTCTCACCACGCATTCCTAACAACTACTTATATTAAGTATTTTAATCCAATCTAATCCTAGCCGTTCAATCATGTCCGATTCTTGGCTATTCTATGGGTCATGTCCCTCCATGTTATAAGATTTGGTTTTTTCGTCTGTACAATAGTACTCATTTAATGTCAAAGTTGGATTTCTGAAAATCGTAACTTTAGCTGAAACAATATTAATTAAAATCAAAAGTTTTTAATTAATATTGTGAATTACTTTTAAAAATATTTCACAATATTTATTTTATTGAATTATAATTTTTAAGAGATGTAATTAAATGAACATTTTGAACTAAAGGATATTATAATCAGATAATAGTTAAACAAAATATAATAGATTTATTAAGAAAAATAATTCTTTTAGGCAATTATTATATATATATATTGACTTATTGTAATTATTAAAAATTATTTTCTAGATTTGTAACTGCAGTATTTCCATCAACAGATGATGATGTTATAACATCTCCTTATAATACATTATTAGCAATTCATCAATTAACAGATTATGCAGACTGTGTTCTTCCTATAGAAAATGAAGTAAGATTAATTCTATTTTTCTTAAATTATAGATCATAAATAATTGGGAATCACAAATCTGGGATATGAATTTAATAACTATGGATTATAATTATGTTTATTGATATAAGCTGTTTTTAATAAATTTAAAATTTCTGTTAATATTTTTATGTCAGTTAACTTTCAAAAATCTGTTTATATCATATGCATTAATATTCACAATTTTATTAAAAATTTTAATATTTACCTAAATACTGATTAGGTAATTCTCAACTTATGACCCTCCACTTCCAATCACTTGTACTTATGATGATGATGTAATCAGTTAATTTTGTGATTAGTCCATGCAATTCCATGGATTCAAGTACCTTATCCAATGGTCTAATATATAGAAAGTGTCTTTTTTGTGTCTGGTTCTTGTAGTTTTGGGTTCTTTATATTTATCAGGACACTATATATTATCTTAATAAACATTTGTAGTAAGAAATCTATAAATTTTGGGCATTAATGATTGTAAAACTATTCAGACATGATAGTGGTGTTCAAAACCAAACTCCATTCTAAATTGATGACTATCTGTATTTTCATTATTTCTTAAGATAACTACTAGAAATTTTCAAAAAAGTTTATTTGAAAATTCCTTTTGATATGCATTCCCTAATTATTTAAATAAATTGCAATTTTTGGCAATTTTCTTGACAAAATTTAATCTGCATACTTCATTTTACTTTTTGAAAACCATATTTTTTGTTACCATGAAAAAAGTTTAAATATTTTATTAAAAAAGCAACTTTATTTTCATTAATTTAATCTTATTTTTTATTTTGTTAAAAATAAATTTTCTTGTTTTGTTGTTCTTGCTTCACAATACCAAAAATAGAACAAAAAAGGGAAAAATTAAGGGAGTATAACACACATGCAAACAAGTATATGCACACAATTATTATTAAGCATGTGCATACTTTTACATTCTTACATATAATGAATAATAATTCAATTATAATGCACCTCAAACTTCAAATCATCAAATTTTAATATATGAAATTTAAGTTTATAGTGATATGTTGTACTTTAAAGTATGGGAAGAGTATAATTTAGTGATTTAGAGATGTATTAATGAATTATTATTATGTGACCTCTGTTGGTCCAGCAAAATGACTAATCCTGCAACACACTCAAATTGAGTGTGCTGGAAAATTGAGATTTAACCTGTAAAACTATCATAATATATGCAACTATCATGATATGCAAGTCACAGTAATCAAAACTATCAATAATTGTAATTAATCTAATGGTTATATGACACTGCAGATTCCAGAATTCTGCCTAGCCAAATCCTCTAACTTTCAGAAAGTAAATTTGAAAATAAACTAATAAATCTAATACTATGCAACAAAACTACAACTGGAACTTTGCAGTTGTTAAAGTAATGAACAGGTGTTAGAATGAAAATGACAAAAATATGTTAGTATACCTATAAACTAATAAATAGAATAAATTCAAAAACAGGTAAAGTTAAATGATAAAAATAATTTACTGAATCCAAAGACACTGTTAAAAAGTTTATTGAAACATTAATAAAGCAACAAAACTTGTTTAAGGATCAGTTCAAAAACCAATAAATTTATTAATCAAAACTAATAACCTTAAATAATATCTTATTTTACTATCTTTACACACTGATACAAAACACAATCAATTGTCGTTATCATGAGAGAATTGAAATTCATTAGTACAGAGCATCATTCTACACTACACCTCAATATTCTAGTGGTAAAAATTCTTTTCATACAACTTTTACAAATGTTGTGCTTGGCTCACAGTCATGCAGGAGCATCATTTTCTAATTTACAGATAAAAAAAATTCATGTCATCCTCTTTACAATTTCACAATAATTATTTACCAATTATAAATCTTTGATAAGAAATTATTATTCAATTTTCAAATTGGAGTAGTGATATTAAATGATGTCACATGAAAAGTGAGTTTATCTGGAAGACATCAGTTCCATTTTGTAACTAGTAATTTCTAATTTATTGAGGTGGAGGGAGTAAAATGTAAATAAATCCTTAAACTAAGTAAAATACCCAAAATGATGATGATAGAAAGAAGAAATAAAAATTAATTAGGAAAGGTTTAGATTAAGTCTTCCAGATATATGTATAATTTTCGTTAGTTGATAGTTATTATATTATTTGATAATTTTACTATCAACTATCAATATTATATTTATCATTAATACAGTTAATATTCATTATAACAGTGTCATAACAATTGTTGTGTACTACAATATAAAATTATATATTAAACTATAAAGTTTTAAAATCTTTTATGTATCAAAAGTTTTTATATAAACTAGGGATTCCTGTAGTGTAAATTTAACTGTCCTGCAGATCTCCTCTTGACAGATAATTTACAACTGATGACATGTTATATTTGGGTGCTTCAAATTAAAATATTTTAATGTACAAATAAAATAATTAAATTTTATTCAAAAATAAAAATAATTGAACTATTTTAAAAATTTAAAAATATTTAATTATATATAATCTTTCCTATGCTAATTATTGAATTTTACTATCAACTATCAATATTATATTTAACATTAATACAGTTAATATTCATTATAACAGTGTCATAACAATTGTTGTGTACTACAATAGGAATTTCTAAATGAAATAATTTGTCGTCTTATTTATTAATGAGCAATTTGCTTAAAATTTTCAAGTAAAATATATAGCAAAATGCAATTGGAAAATACTTATAAACAACAAACAAATAATTACAATATTGTTTTCTTCAAGAGAAAGAAATGACATATATTTAAAAATTCTAAATTAATATTAAATATATATCTGAAGATGTATAATGAACAAAATTCCAAATAATTTTAACAAATTTACTGAGAATTATAGTTTTAATATTAGCTAGAATTTATTTTAAGTTCAAAAAATGAATGTTGGAAGTCTCAAATTGATTTATGATGATCACAAGAAGGATAAATCAATAATTATTTTAGAATACACTAAAATTTAACCATTCACATTCTAAATTGATTTAGAATAATTAATTATAATAGATAGATAAATTATAAATTAAATATACAGACAGTCCCCAACTTACATAGATGAATCATTCTGCAAAACCCTATGTAAGTCAAAACATATATGTTGAAGCATATAGAATAATTAATTATAATAGATAGATAAATTATAAATTAAATATGCAGACAGTCCCCAACTTTCATAGATGAATCATTCTGCAAAACCCTATGTAAGTCAAAACATATATGTTGAAGCATATGTTATACAATACTAGTGTGTCACAATGTAACATTGAAAATAGTTATATTAAAGAATAAGCACAAAAATTGCTTCATAAAGTAGTCACTTATCATCTTGGAAAATCCTGATTCATTCTAGTTTTCTGGAGGGGTCCAGTTCCACCTGGCTCATTACCTAAAAATAATCCTATATAAGTATGCATCTATTTATGTTGAATCTATATAAGTTGAGAATTGCCAATATTTAAAAGTTAAGAATAGATTTAAAAAATGATAAACTATAGAAATTAAATTTTATATTCTATAATAATTCTTATTCCTGAATTTCTGGAAATTTTAATAATCTAATTGTCAGATTTGTGATTTCAACTTTATATATAATATATTTAATGTTAAAATATCAATTTTAGGCATTAATTGATATATGTAATCAAGTTAATAAAGCAATACCTCAGAAGAAAACTAGAATAGAAAAATCTACAGGTTTGACTATAAAACCAGAAAGTGTTATTACATCATCAGTAGGAACTACAACAAAGAAAAATAAACAAATATTTGATCACATGAATAATATAATTGCAAACCTTTTATTAAATCTAACAAGGTAAATATATATTAATTACTTTTTATCATGATAATTTCTATCATTTAATATATTGAAAATAGTTACTTTTAAGATTAATATTTAATTTAATATATAGATAATCATTAACAAGAATTTTTGCATTTGATTGATTCATTTTTTTTCTCCCCACATTTTCTTTCTGTTTTTACTAGTATATTATTATATGTAATATTTCATATTTGTATTCAATTATAAGCCAACCTATTTTTCCAGTTTTTCATTATTTGAAAACCTATCTATTTAAAATTGATGCCATTCATAAAGGAATTGATTGCTTACTGACTAAATATTTATGGCAAGCCATATCCATAATTTTTCTCCTTTTTGCTGTACTTTTAAAACTCTAAAGTATGGAAAAAGAAAACTGTGAATTTTATTCTAAAAGCTGACAAGCGCTTAATAAAATCAAAAGTACTTCTAATTAAATAACTTTTAATCTTTCTTATTTTTTCTTTTATCATTAAATTTAGTAGTGATGTTCTTCCATGAAAGGCGATCTCCACACTTTTTTCCTCTTGTTTCAGTCATTTAGAAATGCAGACACTCAAACTTCTGATATGCTCTTTTTAATATAATTTTGAACTATTCATTGAATTTTTATCAAATTTAATAGGAAGATCAAATTATTTAATATACAATGATTCTAAACAACCCAAACTTGGAAGTTTGGCTTGTTTAGAATCATTGGAATCGCGTGAATTCCCTAGAAGTATGAAGATTAAGATTTGTTATTTAATATACCTTGATTAGTATGCTGATGATATTTATAACTGAAAATATTTCAGTATAAAGAATTTTGTTTTTCTACAAGTTTGGCTGTTATTTTGTGAATAAATAGAGTAAATTAAAAGTAATGTGATTTATAAAATATTTAATATTGTAAAAAAAGTTTTTAAACAGCATAATTAATTTGTTAGAAAGGATTGATATCATAATTGAATTGATATGTTTAATGTTAAATAAATTAGTTTTATATTTTTATTAATTTATAATTATTTTTAATTGCTAATTTAAATTTAATATATAATTCATAATAATAATAATTGCAAATGCAGTTAATACTGAAATATCATTAATCTTGTTTAATTTCTTTATTAATATCAGGATGAATTAAGCAAAAAACCACAGTTAATAAATAAAATTTATTAAAACTAAATTTTTAATTGTTTAATATTTTTAAACTTTTATATTAACAGTTCGTCAAGATTTTCTGGTAGTCTTAACGTAGATTTACAAGAGATTGTGATGAATTTAATACCATATCCTCGAATGCATTATCTTGTTTCTAGTCTTACACCTTTATATGCATTGATAGATGCTAATATACCAAATCGAAGGTATATTTTATAATTAATTAAATTATCTAAATAATTTTATGATGGTATGTAAATGCTTAAATATTTTAGATTAGATCAAATGTTTACTGAAGCTTTCTCTCAACATCACCATTTGTTAAAAACAGATCCTCGAAGTGGAGTATATTTGACATGTGCACTTCTAGTTAGAGGCCAAGTACAAATATCTGATATTCGAAGAAATATAGACAGGTATATTTAAATTACTTGTTTTATAATAATAATAAATATATTTATTTATTTATTTTTATTTATTTTAATAACAAAATCTCAGTAAATTAAATGCAATAAACATTACATTCAAAATGCATCATATATAGAAATATAGAATTTGAAATCTGTCAGATATATTATTATAAAATAAATTTAAAACACTACTACCCATAAATCTTGGTTCACATGTAACCATTGATTGTACCCTGCAATCTGGGTTGTTGTCACTTAGCTGTTGCACCATTCTTGGAATTTACACATGCAACTTGCCTCTCTTCAGAATGCATAGCACACTACTAGCACTTACACCACTCTCACGTGATCTTTGCCTTGAAGATTTTTGTGGAGAATGCTGAAACAGTTCTAGCACCACAATTGAGGATTCATCATTTCTTGCCGTATGAGGTCACCCTGATCGGCCTTTCTGTACATCGCACACTGTTCTATGAATGTCAAATTTGTCTCATAGATGTGTAATTGTTAACCTTGAAGGTGAATCAGTCCCATACTCCCTTCTCCACTATCACTGAGCCACAGCAACATTCTCAAACTTCCAGTACCACTTAATGCTTCTGCTCTTCAAGGCTCAAATTTTTGTCCGTCATGTTTATGTTACTCTCTTGCCACTAACTGGGTTGAGCAGCTAGACCGACGATTCTGCTGCCACCTATTGAGGAAACATAACATTATTTTTACCCAGAAATTTAATCTTGTAGATAGGAAAATAAATTTTTATGACAGTTCAAAGCATGCATATATTTTTTGATGCACCCTAGTATTATTGATTGATTTATAAATATAAATTTTGATTATGAATGAATCTTTGTAATTCATCACATTGATATATCAAAGTAATGATTAGGTTGTATAATACATTTTCATTTCTTGTTAATCAAAGACTTATTAGAAATACTTTTATTTAATTTTCATTCATATTGTTATTTATTTGTAAAATATTAACAGTAAAATAAAACAGTAAACAGCTCAAAATCAAAGTATTTTGACCAAAGACTTAAGATTTGTTTAAAAAATAAAATTAAATAGAAAAGAGAATTTTGTAAAATTATTCCATTTTATATTTAATGTTTATAATGCTTTTTATAAAAATTATTAATAAAAGAGAACAATTCTTTCTTTTTAGACTAGAAAAAGGATTAGTTTTTGTACCATGGAACAATGATCGTTGGAAAACTGGTTTGTGTTCAGTTCCACCTGTAGGACATCCTTATTCTCTTCTGACTTTGTCCAACAACACATGTATAAATTCTTCTTTTATTAATGTTAGGAAAAGATTTATGCAAATGTACAGAAAAAAGGTTAGTTTTTAATTTTCTTTCACTATTTTGCTGATTAAATATAATGCAGACTATTGCATTGCCTTATAAATGTGAGCTAATTTTATCAGTTGTTGTTTTTGTAATTTTATATATTATTTTAGTGATGTTTCTTTAACTAAAAAAATTTTAATATAACAAATTATTAATAAAATTCACTTTTAGTATTTTATTATATATATTATATATTATTGTTGCAATAATTTTTAATAAAAAATTGCTTCATAAAGTAGTCACTTATCGTCTTGGAAAATCCTAATTCATTCTAGTTTTCTGGAGGGGTCCAGTTCCACCTGGCTCATTACCAAAAAATAATCCTATATAAGTATGCATCTACAGGGTCGTGCAGATAAATCCGGATTAATCGCGATGTAATTAAAAATGACAAAATTGCAAGAAAAAATAAATTTATTATAAAGAA
>AYEL01086039.1:0-54522 GCA_000484575.1 Olivierus martensii
GAAATAAGAATCCATTCACACAAACACATTCACTCTATGCCACTGGCATTATATCCAATAAAAATGGAAATCTGACACCAAATAAATCAATCGGGAACAATAGAACTAGAGGTAAACAATTGAAAACATGCTAGAATCAAAAGAATACTATTGAACAATCAAAAATACAAGAAATAAAGCAGAACTATCAACATAGATCAATATAGAAAAGCGTTGCGTAAAGATTTTTAATTATTGAATGGCTCAAGTTGTATTTTGATTTCGCTGTTTATGCCGCCCCTTACGGTGCCGCCTGAGGCGGCCGCCTCTTTGCCTCATAGCACCGCACGGCCCTGAATATTAAATTTAACTAATAAGGACTATTTTCCTTTGTGTAGAAATACCCACAATAATGATAGTGATTTACTGTCAGGTTATCTTGAAATTGACTATAGTCGACGAATTAGTTTTGAATGAATCGCTCATTATTATTTTTTAACGCTCATTCCAACTTTTACTCGATTAATACGCAGGATTATTCCACATCCAATCATAATTTTATATATACAGTCAAACCTCTTTAAGCCGCCACCATCGGTTCGAAGGTCCTCTCTGGGTCCAATCATAATTTTATATATATATAAGGTAGTCTCTCTCTGCCAATGGATGAATCCACTCTTAAACTCTCGATTATCAAATGACTCAGCGAAAGAGTCTCTCTGCCAATGGATGAATCCACTCTTAAACTCTCGATTATCAAATGACTCAGCGAATTTCCTTGTTAGAGGCTTCACATCCGCGTGAGGGTCTGAAGGATGAAAGAACGGATCGATGACTAGATCTGAATTTTCCGAGAAATGGGATGCAGATTTGAACTTGGTTCGAATGGAAAGCCGAAACGTTTCCATGCAAATAATCAGGCTGATCTCGTGAGGGAGTTAGCCGGATTATAATATTGAGATCAACGAGTCAAGCCCAAGACGTGTATCAAGACATTTTTTCGAGAAATAAATCAGGATTCAATTCTAGGACTTCTTGGTTTAGAGCTGACGCGTTTCCATGCTACCATTACAATAAACCAAATCAAAACAATGTTAAAATTTTACATATAAATTTAAAAATCAATACTGTAATCTCATTACAGAATAGTATATAATAAGATCGGCCAAATGGGCACATACTAGTATAATAGATTTCTTTCTTGATATCAAGATTCAGTTTCTGGATTACATTTCAAATTTTTTCAGAAGTTCGATAGCCATTCAATCTCATCCTTTATTTGATTGAATCATGGTTGTTGGTCGAGAGAGTGAAATCACCGTTGCTTTATATATTTTTTTTAAATTCCTCTACAAAACCAGAATAAATCAAGCACTCCAGATAAGTTAGAAGAATCCCAGATCGATTCTGAATCTCGCAGCTACATACTTTTTCAGGAGAATCCGTTATAAGACTGTCATATCCATTGTTGAGTGGTAAACATTAAAACAAATAATTCCGGCTATTAGAGTGGACTGACTATTTTCTACTTATGCTAATCCGGAACAGGAAAAAACCCAACCGGAAGTATAAATGTTTTATTTACCGAATTATTCAGAATCATTGTTTTATTAAATTAAAAGTGATATTAATAGAATAACAGCATTTCTTAAACTTATCATAATGCCTAAAGGCTATCCTATTTGGAATTGGAACTGAAGGATTAGAATAATAAAAACATTAGTAGTAGACGTCGACTAGACCAGTGGTCTCAAACTGGTGGTCCGTAAAGCAATTTTCTATGACCCACGAAGATATTTTTCTATTTGTTTAAATACATGTTACAGTCGGAAAATTATTACAATTTAATGTTATCAAAATAACAATGTAAAGTTTTAAGGCTATTGTACTCAATCTGCGCTGTGCTATCTAACTATTCCTATTTTCCCTTTCGCTGTAATTTTTCTTAAAACATTCGGCCCTTCATTTCCTTCCGAATTGTACATTTGGTTAGGTTATATTAAACCGCCATATCCTTATGTACCGAAGCATCCTCATATTTTGGTATCTGACTGCGACCACTTATAGCGCCCATCACAGGCTGGCAAATACCCATGATGGGGTCAATCGGATGGTTGAAGGTTGGGGTTCAACGAGCCGGGCCCGGACCCCTCCTGAAAAACTGGAGGTGTGGGGGGGACCCGGATTGAAACCGGATCCTCCAGGGTGGTAAGCCAAAAGCTTTATCACGCGGCCATCCGGCCGACTTGTACATTTGGCCTGCATGCAATTTGAGTTTGGGACCACTGGACTAGACGATATTGATATATCGTGTTTCGAATCTGTCTTTCGAACAAGGCTATCAAATAGTGTCTATCAGTTTCAAAAAAAAAAATTGTCTTGAAAATTGGATGGATTTTGAAATCCGGAACATTACTGATACGGGATAATGTATCAAAATCCAGGATTATCTCGGAATATCTGGGACGAATGGCCACCCTATATTAGAAAAATCTCTGTTGTTTTGTCAATATAGACGTGTTTCATAAACAATTTTTATTATTGATTTTCAGTTTAAACATGCTTAATTAAAATTCTTCCAAAATCATTCAATAAAAGGAACATTATTTATTTATTTTAATAATGTGATCATTTAATTAAAGGCATGGATGATTGCATCGAAGCATTGATTACATCCAACAATCTTTGATTACATCATAGATTTTAAAAGTAAAATCTATGGATTACATCTATGCAACTATGCATGCAATGCATTTATGGGATGATTAAAGGTGATAAATAATAGCCAAGCACAAGCCAATGCAGTAATAATTTTAGAATAATAAAGTGAATTTTAATAATCAGGCATAAAAGATGCAATCATTTATTTATTAAAGAATAATAAATAATTATTAAAAAAAAGAAGGCTATTAAAATTTTGGCCCTAATAACAAATAAGGCTATTTGAGCTTAAATTTTATTTTTTAATTACAATATAGTAAAAATTTCTAATAATGATAGAGATTATAATATAATAATAATTAATATAAATGAAAATATATATTAGATATTAATATATGTAAGCTACAGTACAAACAAAAAGGGAAGAAAGAAATTCTATCGTCTAATGGCATTTAATGACGTAATTCCGGTTTCGTCCAACAACTAAAATGGCGGCCCCCGCTGAAGATTTCGAAGATTGGTTAAATGAGAAATTAAAGAAACTAAATACGGATCAAGATGTATTTGGCTCATATATTAAAAGCATATTAGACGGTGGTGAAACAGAAGAAGAAAAACGAGAAGCATTAGAAGAAATTCTTGCTGAAGTGACAGTAAGTTATAGTTGAAGCTTTTGAATCGTGAATTTTTATTCAATTTATATAAAATACATAATTAATTTATAACATTGCCGAGTTTTGAATCATATACGCTGTATGATATAGCATCTTAATTATCTCTGTTTATTCTTAAGAAAATGCAAAAGCAGTTAAAAATTGCTTTACAGTTTTTTAAGAATAGGATTCTTATTGTTATTCGAAAGAGTCTGGAAATTGTAAATAAAATAATCTCAATTTACTCTTACTTCCATAATTATTTATACCTTATTTATTTTTAAAATTTACATATTGCAATGTCATTTTTAATATTTTTTTGTTTAGTAATGTTCATTATTTCATATTCCATTATAAGCTTTGATGGAAAAAAAAGTTATATTTCTAATACTATATATGATTAATAAGTATAGGGAAAATTGTTAGTATGTATCAATAAAATAGTTGGCATTGAGATACGTTCATTATTTCATATTCCATTATAAGCTTTGATGGCAAAAAAAGTTATATTTCTAATACTATATACGATTAATAAGTATAGGGAAAATTGTTAGTATGTATCAATAAAATAGTTGGCATTGAGATACACAATCTACAGTATTTGGTCTATAAACAAGCACTCAAGTTGTATGCAGTCATTGTGAAGTTCTGCTTATGTGCATTGCATTGACAAAAACAAATTATCAAATGAATGTATCAGTACATTAATTTAACAAAATGATGTATAATTTTAATATTATTTTTATGCTCTTAATTTGCAAATATAATGCAGAATATTTTTATAAATGTCATTTATAAAACATTAAATATTTTTATAACCTGTCATGTTAGAAGTATTCATGAACTAATATTACTTATTATATTTAGAAATTACATTGGAATTTAAACATTAGATAAAGCTATACATTCAATAACTGGTTACAGAATTAAATGCTTTATTCATAAAATAAGTTTTATAAGAAATAAATTCTTTAAAATTGATTGAATAAAAAAAACAAGTTGATAATATTAAACTCTACTATACATGACAAGATTTGCCTTCAAATCAATCTAATAAACTAAATATGAATTGATTTGCTCAAAGATTAATTTCCATTACATACAATTCAGTTATATCAGAGTCTTTTCTATAATAAAAATGTCATAAAATTAAATTTATATTGTGAAAGATTAACCCTTTAACTAAACACAACTTGCTTGCTTCTCTTAAATTTTAGTACATCGAAAAATCAGCACTACAAGCAAGTAACTTATACAGGTTTATTTCTGTAAAACATTTTTGGACTCATCTTAGTTCCTCCTCAGTACAACTCAATCTATTGTTGTCTATGTACAAGATATATGGAATCAGATTCTATATATCTAGTACATAGACAATCTTGTACATAGACATTCTTTGCAATAAATCTTTCCCTTTTCTTTTCTGAAAAGGGAAAGATTTATTGTATATTCTGTATTATTATAATGAGCAAATAAGTTATAGTTAATAATATCAGAAGCTGTTGTTTATTATAATAAAATTTTATCAATTACTATATCTGAATTGCATTAAATAATCTAGTAAACTATAAAAAAATTTTCCAACTTGTTTATAATAGTAAAAAATCAAACATTGATATAAAATGATGTTCTTTAGAATGTCTTTCATTGCAATTTAATTATATCTTTGTTTCTTGTGTACTTCGTATCTATTAATCATAATCACAAAACTTTTCAGATATAGAATATTATCATTATAGTATTGTTTTTCAAATTTATTATGAGATTTGGTTAACTTTATTAATAAAAATATTGGAAATAACCTGATATCAATTTCCTTAATTAAATCTGACAAGATAAAATCTATAGGAATGTTATTTACTAAGAAGTACAGCAATTGTTTTACAACTTAGAACAGATAAGAGAAGCTTTTAGCAGTCATGACTTCTAAGAATGCTATTTCTCTTATCTTTTGTAGGAATGCTCTTTGCAGGATTAAAAATACAATAATATGGATTCCTTATTTAGTAAATGTGGAACTTAATTGTTTTCTGAATTTTATACAGAGAAAAACATTCCACAGTTTGCATCAAAAATAATAATAAAATCAAATTAAGTGTATATTTTATTTATCAAATGCAAAATAAAAGTTATAGTGTTTTAATGTTTATCAATATAACCTCATTTAAATTTTTAAAAATATCCAGTTTTAAAATAAATTCATGGATGTCAAGTTTTTCTAGAAATTAGTCTTTTTTGATGATAGATAACAATTCAATATTGTCTTTAATTTGAAATAATTCCTATCAAGTAGTAAATGAAATACATATAATATTTTTTAAATAACTAATAAATCAATCATAATAAAACTAGCTAATAATTTGTATGTAATTACATTTAAGAAGAAGAAATATCTATGATAAATTATGATTTTATAATTTTATTATTCCAGTATAAATTATTATTTAAAATAAGAAGACAAAATATAATGTAATCCATAATTTTTCAGATTTTTCTTGATTTAATTACATTTTTGTAGTTCAGCAAAAGCTATATATATAAGACAAAGCATAAATTACCATTTTATGCATTTTTTATATGTAGCTTTTATCTGTAGCCCTATTTTGTGGTTTTAATAATTTAATATATCTTTTATTTAATCACATATATTTATGGCTAATTTGATGGTACATATATATATCAGTTTAATTGTAATTGTCAATATAAAATTATTTATCTTTATATTAGTTTCCTTTAGTCATATAGAGAAATTCACTGTAGAATAGGAGTTGAAGACTATACAAGAAGAAAACATTACTAAATATTAATATTTTCTACTGCTGCTTAAATGCTGTGTATTATCATATATTTGTACACAACTTATACACAATTTGTATTCTTTTGTGCATGTATGCATGCCCTTTTTTCATTTAAAATCAAAGAAAGAGATTTAATATTATGTTATAGAATATTATTCAAATGGATATGTGCATGTTCTGTTTCCTTTTTCAAGTAGCTTTCTCTCATGTCCATTTTTTTTAAACATTGCCAGCATATAACACTAAATATTAAAACAAGGATATAGTGCTTATCTGTATTAATCCTTAAGACTTTTTTTATCATCATCATTATACAGATTATATATAAATACATTGAATTTAAATATTGTTCAATCAGTGCTAGACATATCAGTTATTTATAAATATATTTAAGACTTATTTTATTGTGAAGTTATTCTAATAAATTATGTATTGAAATATTGTAACTAATTCTCTATTTTTATGTGTTTATTTTTTAATGAAAATTTTTTCATTTTTCTGTTGGATACTTTATTTATTTATCTGAACTTAGTAACCTCTGACTGGAATATTGTGTAAAACAAAAAAAGATATATATATATATAGCAATTTAGTACTGATAACTATTTTATTCAGATTTCATATAACCTCCATTTAAAAAAATTTCAGTTTGATACAAAAATTCTTTTTCTAAGCAAAAACGTGGATAGGAGTTACACTGTATATTAAATTTTCTTTAGTTTCATTTTGACTACCAAATCTATATTCTTCTGTTGTGTTTTAGTGCTTCACTTTTTTTGTTAAAAGAAAATATTAGTAACCTTTGAATTATGATGAAGTTTGGTTCAAACTCCAAAGTTGTAAATTGAAGAAATCAACTTTTCATAAATTTACAAATTTCCCACCATCAATATTTATTATTACATTATATATAATTATAGGAAAGTTAAACATAAACTACAGTAACTAAACACAAAAAGAATGCTGGCTGCCAGTACATCAAGCCATTGCATATGAATTGCACACATTTTCTTTGACCAGTCATAGAATTTATCAATTACCAAATAATTATAGCTATCTTCAAAACAGCATATGATAAATATTGTGTATACAATAAAAGTTTGAAAATTCAGACATTTGGTCTGTCCAGGTTTTTAAATTTTCCAGATTCTCTGGCAATACTTTTGAAATTCTTATTTAAGGAAGAATAAAGAAGGGATGATTAGACAAATTTTATTGGTTTATTCGTTAACAAGTACAGAATACTTCATTTAACAAAATGAGTATATTTATTTGTTCATTGCCATTATATATCTATAGCAATCAAGTTCATGCATGTGCCTTCACATACAAAAACTCATAAATTTTAAAAAATTTGCATTTTCAAAAATTCTGACTTCTCAAATGGTCCAGATTTCTTGCATCTGGATTTTTGGACTTTTACTGTAAATGCTCTCTGATTTTGTAAATCTGATTTATATAAAAGTAAACAAAATCTCAATGGTACTAATCAAAAACTGATACCAATATATATCATTAAATTCAAAATATTAGCATGAGTTAGATCATAGAGACTCTATCAGTGGCCTCTGTGATCTAGCAGTTAGGGCATCAGGATGATAGCTTGAAGGTATATGGTTTGTCTGAAGCCAAGACAAATTTTTTCTTCAGGTAAATTAAGTTAAAAGTTATAACTTCGGTTATTAATTCATATATGGTGCCATTTTTAGTTTAATTATTAGTCTATTAAGTCTGAGATAGTCCTAACATTAATCCAAATTATTTTTAAATTATTAAAAATTCTGTTATCATCATCATGAGTTAATTTAGGCAAGAATTAGGTTCAATATTCTTAAATAAAAATTCTGACATCCAAAATATTGTTTTAAATCATTGTCATAATTTATATATAGTGCAGTACAACACTAATTTTATATGGCGTTATAGTAATATTCTTAAGACGCCTACTTTAATATGAATTTATTGTTAATCACTGTGTTATCAATACTTAATCACTATTAGTAACATTATTGTGCATTACATATGTTTTTGCAATCTTATACCTATTACAATAATTATTACATATATGTTTATGTATAAGATAAGGTGATAACATTTTTAATTTTACATAATAATTAAATCCATTTTTCTTATGTAATTTTACTAAGAAGATATCTCTTATATATGAAAAAATCTTGGGTAAATTGAGGTTAGATTATCATCTATCTATTAATTCATATGAAATAGATGCCAGTCAGGATAAATTTGATTGTTTTTATAAATATATTTTATTAAACTTTTTCTCATTTGATATTACAAATACAGAAACTATCATTGAATCCTCCTATTTTTTAATATTTATTCTAGTTTTTCATTTAATTTAATAAATATAATAAATATATTTATCATTAAAATTAAAATAGATTGTTTTCTTATATTTAATATATTTAATTTTTTTTATTCAGAATGGCGATAATATAACTTCCATATGTGACGAAATATTTACGAATTGGGTTTCAAAATGTCAACTAAATGCCGAAGTCATTAATACAGAATCAACTAAATGTAAGTTAATATTTCAATTTATCATTATATGAAGAATATATAAGTGTAATAGTGTCCCAAATATAAACAATAATTGAAATTTTGTATTTGTATATTTTTATAATTAACAATGGAATAGTACGACAGAAAGTAAGTACTAAAAGTAGGAAAGATAAAATACAATTTTAATTAGGTAATGTTTTCAGCTATTCAATGGCCATCTTCAGTCAAATGACAGAATATTCAGAACCAACAAATTTTGTTCATTATTTCTAGAATCTATATAACAGCCCTGTTAATAAGAAAGGTTTAAAGTGCTTAAGTTTGCAATTAAGAGAGAATTTGAAAGTTTATAGCTATAAAATGAATTTAGTAGGATTGAATGCAGAAATATTTTTCTAGATACCAAAATTAATTATTATTATTATACAGTGATTCTTGGTAAGTTCATCAATAAGAAATGAGCTTTGTCTTTGAGATTCTACAAATTATTTTTCCTCAGTTCCCTCAAATCAATTTTGTTTACAATTGTTTAGCTTATGTTCATCCTGAGTTTTCATTTATCTTGTGATTTTTATATTGTTTATTTACATATATAAACTTTTAAAATGCTTTTTTTTTCTATAATCTACATCTTCTGTTTATATTACATTTTATGGGAAATTTATTTTTGATTCATACAGTTATATCTTAGATTACCTGGATATTTTATTAGTAATACATTTATATATTAATTAAAGAAATATTTTGTGTTTTCTTTGACTATATGGCTAGTAAGATTTGCATGTAAATATCAACTTTTAATTATGTTGGTTATGTAAGTAATTGTTTCCTATTTATTTAAGAAATTGCAAAAATATTTTTTTTTTGTATTGTATCCAAATTCAACAAATATGCTTATAAATAGTAGTAAAAAAATTTATTTAGAAGTTGCTTACATATTGGTTTTCTATTTACAAAAATGTGATTTTGCATAATTTTGTAAATTAGCAATACTTAGATCTGCTATTTGATATAATTATTTTAAGGAAGATATTATGTAACAGCTATTGACAGAATTTCAGAGAGGAGGAAAACAATTTTTTGTTTTATTTTTAAAAATAAATATGACATTTCATTGTATCCAAATTAGCTTACTCTTGAAATATTTAAAAACTTCAATGAAATGCATAGGACATCTCCTTTATTTAATTAAATTTTTGTTTGATGCTCATTTCTGCTGTAACTTTTATTTCTCAAATATTTGAAAAATTAGAATAATTATAATGTAAATAACAAAAAATACTAATAATGAATAATCTTTTAATTAGATAGCAAAATTTATTTGTTAAGTGATTTTACTAATGTTGTATAACATATTTACTAATTTCTAAACATATTGATTTGTTTATGTAATTTTGAAACTTCCATTAGCAAAATAAAAATTTGTTTCTTAATTTTTTAACTAAAACGTTTCATTTAATCTTGATATTCTCTGAAATAAAATATAAACAATATATCAATTTTTAGAAGAGTATATTATTATTTCTAAAAGAATAATATATACTATCATAATAAACCTAAATTATCTATCAAGCCAAATTTTAATTATTCTAATTACAAGATGGCGCTAACATTAGTTCAAATTATTTCAAATCATTAAAAAAGCAAAATTTTAATTATTCTAATTACGAGATGGCGCTAACATTAGTTCAAATTATTTCAAATCATTAAAATTATTCCGTTACCAGTTTCAAGGGCTAAAATTTGGCTTGATAATTTAGGTTTTTCTGTTATGGTTTCAAGGGCTAAAATTTGGCTTGATAATTTAGGTTTATTTGGGATATAGTTCCCTTGAAGTTATTATTTAAAAGTATACTATCATTTTCAAAAAACTTCTTGAGAAAGAATTCTAATTCAAAATTTTTAAATCTGTTTATAATTATAATCTTTTTGCTAATTTTAATTTATTGAAAACATTTTATGAGGTTCAATTTTTGTGCATAAAATTATTTTTTGTTTATTTTCTTTAAAATGAATTTTATAAATAGTCTATTTAATGTTTTTTATTAATAAAATATGGTTATTTGATTTATTCCTAAGCCAAGTTTTATTTGTTTCTACAAGAAGTCAATATTCGTTTAAAGAAAATTGAATTCATGTTTCGTTTAGTTGAGGAGAAAACAAATTTATTTATAGAGTTTTTATTATTATTATTATTATTATTTTAGAATAAATATTATACAATTATATTTATTCCAATATCAATTAGATTAATATGAATATATCGATATAAGGATGAAATATATCTCAAATTATTCTGTTTATTTTCTGCATAAAAATAAATTTGAAGATATTATTAATTATTTTTTGTAATAACAATTTTCTGTTTAAAATTTAATACTACTACACATTTAAAATTTAACTTTTAAATATTTTTAATTTTTTTTTAGCAAATATTGATGTTGATGCCAAAATTGCTAGTATTATGGAAGCCCAAGCCAAATCAGTAGTTACTGAACGAAAAGTAACTGCTGAAGATAAACAATTGAGAGATGCTATTTTAGCTCACTACTCACAAGTATGTGAAACTGAAGAGTATCCTTTTTTAAATTTTTATTTTGTTATATTGCTGTTTGAATTAACTAATAACAAAAATTCTTCTTCAAAGTTTCATTAGGAATTTTTCAAGTAATTTTTAAATCATATTTTTATAGTGTTTTTGAATAATTTAAAAAAATAAATCAAAATTATTACAAAACATTGATTTCAACTCATTCTAAGCAGTTTTATAACCAAATATTAATGAAAGATGATCACACAGTTATACTTATAAATATATTCAAAGATGATTATGCAATAATATAACATCCTTTCAAGAAGAAATTAGATTTATTTACATTATTAAACCAAAAATGTTTTGATTTAATTGGTTATCATCAGCAATCTTACAAATTTTTAAATTTATTAATTAAATATAAGCAATAAACAATATGTAGATAGAAACAGTATTTTATTTTTTAAATAACCAACTTTAAGTATAAAAGTAAAAAAATGGGATCAACATTAAATCTTGGGATGTATTTTTCTAATTTGAATATAAAATATAATTTAAAGAATTTAATTCAAAGATGATTATGTAATAATATAACATCCTTTCAAGAAGAAATTAGATTTATTTACATTTTTAACCAAAAGTGTTTTGATTTAATTGGTTATCATCAGCAATCTTACAAATTTTTAAATTTATTAATTAAATATAAGCAATAAACAATATGTAGATAGAAACAGTATTTTATTTTTTAAATAACCAACTTTAAGTATAAAAGTAAAAAAATGGGATCAACATTAAATCTTGGGATGTATTTTTCTAATTTGAATATAAAATATAATTTAAAGAATTTAAATTTTAATATATGCATTCCAACATTCAAATATTTCTTAAATTCTGATTGTTAACTTAATTGTTATGAATTAGCATTTTTTTCATTTAATTTATATGTTTTTGTGTTACATTTTCTCCATTTTAAGTATGATGAAACACTGAATACCATATTTTACTATTTTTAATATTTGTCTTTGAACTGTTATGATTATTATCATTTTCTCATAAAAATGTTTTACGAAATTCCTGAATAATGATTGATATCAAGCTTTTAGAGACTTTCTCCTCTCTAAATTTTATATTACAGGAATACCTCGATTATCGCGGTTAATGTTGCCACGAAAAATACCGCAATAAAAAGCTTACAATGATAAATTTTCTCCATCCTAAGTTTAATTTGTAAACTTTTCTAAGTATATTCCTAATATTATTTGAATAATTTTTAACATACTTAATGCTTTAATTATTCAATCAAAATATTCAATATAAAAATTTCCAATAAATGCAAAACTTAACTTTTCTGTAAGTATGAATCATTTCAATATTTATCAGCAATATCAATGATTTGTTGATAATCAACAAATCAGAGTGCTTTTATCAAAATCTAATTAATCTGATTAATATGAATCAAATTAAACAAATCTGTCAATATTTAAACATTTTGTATAAATAAATTGGTTATAAATTGTTATTTAAAAAAATAGATTAAATTTCTAAATTCAAACATTTTGTCAATTCCAAATTTCTCCTGAGAAAACTAAAAATTACTGAGCTTTTTAAAAATAATATAGAAAATTTCAAAATGTTATTGTTATATTATTATGAACTTGAATAAACTCAATTTATAAATTTCTGCAAAAATTCTTTTGGACAAAAATCAACTTCTAATATTTCTAAATATGTATATTATTGACTTAAGCCTATTTCAAAATAATTAATTCTAAGTTATCAATTTATAATTAAAAATTTTATAACTTGTATTTTATTATAAGATTATGTACTGTATTTTTTATTGTAATATAAATTTAATTTTTAATTTGTAATTTCAATTTAAGATTTTCTAAAGTTGACTACTTACACAGTAAATTTTTCCATAATTGAATATTTTAATATCTAAAGTTTTCAACAATTGTTTAAAATAATTTTTCACAAACAAGAAACTTTTTAAATATGGTTTGAAGAACATGTATTTTATAATATAAAAAGTTTTGAACAAACAACTCTTAAAGAATTATATTAGAAGAATTAGAATATTTAGTTTCACTCTGTATTAGAGTGAAGCTAAATACTCTAATTCTTCGCTCTAATATAAAGCTTTAGCTTCACTCTAATTCAGAGAGTATAATTCTAATTTTTACTAACTATACTACAGAGAATAAAATTTCATATAATTCATATATTTATTTAATATTATAATATTTCATTTTAATATAGAGATTAAAAATGATATATTTAAATATAATAGTAATACAATACAATATAATCGTAATAATTGTAGGGAAATAGTAATAATTATATATAAAGTAAACTATTTCAAATAACCTACTTTTGGAACACTGATGATGGACATATGTCCAAAAGTGTTTCGCTTTGTTGTCTTTTATTTAATTATTAAATTTTATGTGAACATAACATTTGAAAATTTATTTAAACCTTTTGCAAATTGATTTAATCCTTTTGTAAGTACATTTAAACTTTTTGTAAATTTATTTAAACTTTGTGCGAATTTATTTAAACCTTTTGCAAATACATTTAAATCTTTTGCATGTATATACATTCAAACTTTAGGCTACAAACAGTTTAATAAAAATGACAAGAAAGAGCAGTGAATAAACAAGTATATAGCATGTGCATATTTATTTCAACCTTTTGCAAATTTATTTAACCCATTTGCAAAAATATGTAAAATTTATGCAAAACAGTTTATCAATGGAAAAACAACGCCTTATAATGCACAAGTCTGTTCATCTGTTCCCCAGCTGCAACTTTGGATATAAAATTTAAACCAACTTATATATATATATAACATGAGTGGCAGTGATTCAAGTTCTCCGAACTCTTCTATTGCTCGACCCAGAGTTGGAGGAAGGCATGGAAAGTATGAGGTTGTTTCTATGGAAAAAAAGAAACTTATCAATAAACTAAAACACTTTTAGTAGTTGAGATCACTTCTAAATTTTAATTAGTAGCTAACATTTTTGGTATTTCTTACCATCATCAGGCTACAAAATTCAAATAAGTTTCAACACTTAACCATTTTACTTATAGCAACAAGATATTGCTATAGTGACTTATTCCCAATCAGAATTTATTTTTTTAAATCAGAATCTTTCATTTCTATAGATAAAACAAATATAGATAACATATACAAAATACTAGCATACACAGTAACTTACACATATATTGTCTGACGAGATATACTTCAGTATATGCAATAAATTGTTATAGTCCATATTTGTTATTCTTGTTATAATTGTATTCTATTCTCTAGTGTTTCAATTGCATAAGTCCATGCAGGAGAGAGCTCCATTGCTGGTCTGTCACTCAATAAGTTCTCTATCTTTTGTTTCCTCAGTATCTCTAGTGTTTCTGTTATCAGGGCCTGCTTAATTTTTTTGATTGGTTTTATAATTTTAGCACTGTCCCATTCTATGTGTGTCTTTAGTTTGTACACCCCTTGCTTTCCTGAGTCATTTAGGGGGTCTTTTTTGTTTCTAAGCAAAAAAAAGACTGTTGGTCCTCTCTGTATTGCCAGTTTTTTGTCCGTCTTTATAGCTACCTTATCTACAAAATTGAACGCTTTGAGATCATAAGGCACTGTCATATAACTCTCTTATTGCTTAGGTTGGCTTGCTATCTGTATCCGGTTATTAGCTGTACTGCTGAGTTCTTTGTACATTCCTTCTAATACTTTCTATAAATGATCTTCTGCAATGGAAACATTAGAGAATAAGATAAAATTATAACAATGGTGAAAAATATGGACTATAATGATTTATAGTGTATACTGAAGTTTACTTCATCAGATGATATATGTGTAAGTGTAATGTGTATGCTAATGTTTTGTATGTTATCTATATGTGCTTTTATCTATAGAAATGAAAGATTGTTTTAAAAAAAAAAAATTCTGATTGGGAATAAGTCACCATAGCAATGTCTCGTTGCTATAAGTAAAATGGTTAAGTGTTGAAACTTATTTGAATTTTGTAGCCTGATGATAGTAAGAAAAACCAAAAACATTAGCTACTAATTAAAATTTAGGAGCAATCTCAACTGCTAAAAGTGCTTTAGTTTATTGGTAAGTTAGAAGAGTATAAGTAGTATGTTGGATAGTATGTAAAAAAGAAACTGTTTGTCAAGTTATATGAAGAAGGATTTTCTGTAAAGGAGGTGGTGTAAAATCAGGTATAAAATGGAATACAGGAAAAAGCATAATTAGAAAGTACAGAAGGGATAATTTTGAGATGCTAAACAATGGACCACGAGGGAACAGGCCAAAACTACTTAATCCTGACGTCCTTCACCTAATAGAAGCAGCAGTTGAGAAAGAACTCAGAATTACTCTTATGAAAATCAGAGAGAAGCTTTTTGAACACTATATTGAGTTAAGTATGTCTTCCATAAGAAATGCATTACACAATTTAAAAATTACGCTTAAAAAAGCATCAGTAGAGGTAGACAGAATGAATAGCGAGTCAACTATTCTGATCAAAAGGCAGTATGCAGTGAGCTTCAATCAATTAGCCCTTGTAAACCGGGAAAAACTCATTTTTATATATACTAAGCTGTCGGGAAGAACATCAGTTACTTGAAGTCATCGCACTCAGTTTATGTAGTATTACTTCACAGAATTGCACCAATTATGTTATGGACATGTTTCTTTGTTTTCAACCGCAGCTACTAGTCAAC
This sequence comes from Olivierus martensii, assembly GCA_000484575.1. Lineage (NCBI taxonomy): Eukaryota > Metazoa > Arthropoda > Arachnida > Scorpiones > Buthidae > Olivierus > Olivierus martensii. The sequence goes on from AYEL01086039.1 coordinate 15,888, forward strand.
CATTGCACTAAATTTAATGTATATAATAATATATATTTTTCTCATTTAAATTTGGTATTAATTTGAAAATTATATCAATATTATACTCGTTTTTTCACTACTCTTTCTCACTGTTTTGTTAAAGTGTTCATAGTCGAAAGTTTGAATGTATGTGCAAAAGGTTTAAATCAATTAGCAAAAAGGTTAAATATATTTGCAAAAAGTTTAAATAATGTCCCTCAAAGTTTACATATATTTGCAAAAGATTAAATGTATTTGCAAAAAGTTAAAATAAATCATTTAATTCTAAACTATTAATTTTTTGACCTTTACTTAATTTCATTATGGCCAAATTTTACTATTGAGAATGCAACTCCTGTTTTTAACATTATAGGAAATTGATTCTTGGTTTAAGAATTCTTACTTTACAAGTGCATTCCAGGTACAAATTAACTTGTAAACTCAAGAATTATGACTGTAAAACTGATAGATCAATGAATCATCTTTTTTTTTTTTTTTTTTAAGTAAACTCAAGAATTATGACTGTAAAACTGATAGATCAATGAATCGTCTTTTTTTTTTTTTTTTTAATATCAGAAAGTACTTACCATCTGTTTCCTTACATTTGGAAAGGATGTATGCAGGAAAAAAAACTTTGAGAATGTATTAAAAATCTTTCTTTTATCTTCTAACCAAGCCATCTCTAAATGCTACTTAATGATTAATTTCAGAAATTTCCTTAACTGCAAATTTTGTATCAATCATCAAAACCTATTTAAAAAAGAAAAATATTTATTGTATTCATTGCTGCTCATAAATTTTAATTTCAAATTATATTTCTACACTACTTGAAACAATAAAAAATACAATATATTAAATTTTTAATTCACATTTGAGAAAATCTATTATAAATAAATTAATGAATAAAATAAATGAAAACAATAAAGTTTTCATTTAATAAAACTTTAGAAAATATTTATCAATATTTGTGAAAGTTCTACTTTCAAAAATTCAAAAGCAGAAGTTTTATATTCATTATATTTTGAATAAGAAAAAAATTCAAAATTGAATTCTATTCAACATTTATTTTTTTAAATTTTGATTATTAATTTGAATAATTAAATAAATTATTACATTTAGACAGGGTTGCAGAGTCGGAGTCGGAGGTTTTTGGGTGGAGTCAGAGTTGGAGTTGGAGTTGGAATTTTAAACTGCCCGGAGTCGGAGTCAAACCTTAAAAGTTTAGGGAGTCGGAATCAGATTTGGATTTTTTTTTAAAAGATGGAGTCTGAGTTGGATCATTTGCCATCCGATTCTGCAATCCTGAGTTGCAGGGTCAGAGGTTTTTGGATGGAATCAGAGTCAGAGTCAGATTTTTGAACTGCCCAGAGTCGGGAGTCAGAGTTGGAGTTGGACCTTACAAATTTTAGGGAGTCGGAGTCAGAGACAGAGTCAGATATTTTTTTAAAAGGTAGAGTTGGAGTCGGATCATTTGCCATCTGACTCTGCAACCTTGCATTTAGATAAGTTTATTAATTCTATAGTTATTTTTTTAAACAAAATGGCAAGCAATAGTTTTACTACTGATATTTGATCAAAATTTTATATTATTGATAAATAATGAACAATTAGAAGTATTTAAATATAAATTTGAAAATTATTAAATAAAGAAAATAGGAATGTATTCTATTTCAATTTAATATATAAATACTATATCAAATTGACTATCATTTTGTTTTAAGACAATAGACAATTAATTACTCCAAATAACTGATGTTAAAATATTTCTTCCACTTTTGAACTGATCTAAATAAATTTTTGTACCAAATATATATAATAATTAAAATTAATCAGAGTAAAAATAATATATCATCATCTTGACAAAAGAAAATGTAATATCATTATTGATAACAATAACAAAAATTTCCTTTTTCAATTTTTATTAAAAATGTTTTTAAAGTGTGATATACAGGATGGATATAATTAAATTTCTCTTATTCAGAACCTTTTGTAATTCAGTCTAACAATCATAATGACACCAAATTTATCAGGGACATGAGAAGGAAAATTTTGCAAAAATAGTTTAGTTCATAGAGAAAACATGACACTGTACAACATGCATGAAAATGGATAGACAAATGAATAACAAAGATTAAACTGAAATGAATGATTATCTTTGTGTTGTATTTAATTAAATGTTTTATTCCTATGTTATTTTATCAATTTAGTTTAGCACAATAATTCTGATTTAATGAACATAAATGTTGTTGGAAACTTGGTGTCTAACTTGAGCATATTGTTCACCCATGTGCAATAGAACCTGATTCAATGTGGCTACCATTCTCATGGATCAGAAATTATATTCTGTACACAGTATTCTCAATAGCAGAACATAGCATGTCTGCAGCAAAGTTCATAACAATTCGAGCATAGGGCCAGATATGAATCAATTGGATTGATTCAGGTCCTGTGTTTGTCAAAGTTTAATTAAAAATTTTATAGAAAAAATATTTTAAAAAATATATCACATTTTTTCAATATTTGCAGAAGGTATAAACAATACAATATAATAATAAAGTTACAGAGGATTGCAATAATCAGAAACATTTATATATTCAATTACTGTACTTTTTTACATTTGAGCCCTATCAAATATTTTGAATGCAGGTTTGCATTCAATGGAAATAAACATATTTATTTCTATTGAATATAAACCTATAATATGTATTATTATTAATTATGGACTATAGCAGTCAAAGGCCCTTTTGGCTTGGGTAGTTTCATACGAAACCATAAATTTTGAAAAGATTTTGTAGTTTTGTCGAAATGATCTTTTGTATTTCATGTTACAATTGTAACAGTATTTTCCTAATAAATTGTAACTTTTATAAAAATAACTTTCCTGTCCTCAAAAGGTTAACATCATTTGATAGGAAAAATTAAAAGCGAATCTTAATTTGCTATAAATTAAAAGTTTCAGTCATACTAGTTGAACTATTAAATTGTTTATATGTACATAGATTTCAATAACATTCAAATTGCAATTTTTGATTGATCTGGGAATAAACACTCCTGATAGATCTATTTAAGTCAATGAGCATTAATAACGATAATTTAACTTTTTACTGAAATGAGTTTTTCATAAATATTTTATACAGATGTATGGAAAAGCAAAAATCCTATTAAGTATTAGAAACGTTTAACTAACTACTTTAAATATGATGCTTTTTAATTAATTGTAATTTAAATACAGTGGGTGATCGGTTAATGAACAGTTCGGATAACGAACACTTTTTTGAAAGATTTTTATGTTCGGTTAACGAACACATATTCAGATAACGAACACCTCATAGAACAAACTATGGGATCCGCGGACTGACAGAATGACAGGTCAGCCCGATGACTGCGTGGTAAAGCTGTAGCTTAACATTCTGGAGGATCCGAAGGTCCCACTCCTCCAATTTTTCAGGAGGGATCTGGGCCCGGCCCATTGAAATTTATCCTTCAATCTTCCGGTTGACTCCATCATGGGTGTTGGTCAGCCTCAACTTCAATCTTCCGGTTGACCCCATCATGGGTGTTGGTCAGCCTGTAATGATGGCGGCTCTATAAGTGGCCGCCACCAATAAAAATATTCCGAGGATATTTCAGCTTAACTAACCTAACGGAATGACAGGCTTAGGCCTTGCACACTCGTGGACTTATGGGTAAGGATGGAAGAAAAGTAGTTTTCCCAATATGTTCGTGGACTTACGGGTAAAGGTGGGTTCACACTACGACCGACTGGACCAACTTCACCAACTCGACTGACCAATCGATTCGAGCCAGACCAATCACATTACACCGCCGACTGTTGTTGCTATGGAATCGTGACATAGAATCTTTCAAGTTAGTTGAGTCGATTGTAGTGTGAACCCATCTTGAGGATAGAAAAACCGTAGTTTTTCCTGATTAAAATGAACTCGGAGACAACTTAAAACAAATGAAAGATTTATTAAAGGAGGTAAGAGAGAGATTATACAATTTTTTGGTCTTGAATGGCACCCATACCAGGTTGAGATCAATAGGCTTGGGGATCTCTACCCAGAGAGATTTTACAAATTTTTTAGTCTTAGAATGGCACTATACCAGGTTGAGGTCAATAGGCTTGGGGATCTCTACCACGACAATACTATTAATCACTTCCAAAAAATCCTGAAGGAGAGAGAAAAGCAATCGACAATGTACTAGACTTCCGAAAAATCCTGAAGGAGAGAGAAAAGCAATTGATATTGGACAGCCTTCCAAAAAGCAATTGATATTGGACAGATTCTTTATCAGAAAATAAACATATAGATGAAAATGCAAGACTTTGTCGTATATATTATTGTTATTACATATAAATAATTGTAGTAAGAAATTATATAAATTTTTATTTATGTTTTTTTGGGTCTCTGGAACAAATTAATCAAATTCCCATAAAAACCTATGGTAAATCGATCTTCGGAACGAATTAATCAAATTCCCATAAAATCCTATGGTAAATCGATGACTTTTTTGGGTCTCCGGAATGAATTAATCAAATTCCCATAAAATCCTATGGTAAATCGATGATCAAATGAATTAATCAAATTCCCATAAAAACCTATGGTAAATCGATGATCGATTAACGAACAATTCGGATAACAAACATTATCTTAGAACGGATTAAATTCGTTAACCAATCACCCACTGTATATGAAAATTTATAGTTTCATGAAAAGAAGTAAATTACTCTAAAATATAGAGTAAGGAAATAGAAATGACTTTTATTGTACAACATTTGATAAAATTATATATATGGCATTTAATATATACTATTGTATTTTTTTTTATTTTGCATTTAAAGCATTGAAACATATTGTATGAAAGCATTAAAAACTTGGTAACCAGTAAAAATAAAAATGGTAAGAAATTACTGAATATTTTAAATGTTTAGAAAAATATAATGTATTCAAAATTTTATAGCCTATACTAGGATTATTAAATGAGACACATTGGATTAGTAATGCGAGAATAGCTCACATTATTAATTTAATAACTTTTATATAAAATGAATACTATTAACATAGTAGAAGACTCCATCAGACAGGAATGAGTGGGGAAGTTTTGACCTGTATCCCAGAAAACACCAAGAAAAAAATGATCAGTTTATAAAAGAATAACTTAGAAATCCCAACATAGAAAATTATTTCAAATATTTTACAGCTTATTTTGAAGAAAAAATATAATTGTAAATTTTATGCTATTATTATTTTTTTCAATCTCATTTTTAATATCTATATATACTCCTTTATAAGCTGACCACCCAATATTCAAATGTTAGAACAATATGACATTCATTAAAATAAATTAATTTTATATTTTTAAAAAGTTTCCTATTGTATAAGTTCACCTTCCAATAATATTACTACTTATAAATTGATATCCATGGTGTTTTTCACTTTATTTATATTAGTATATATATTATTTGCTTGAAGATAGAATCAGTTTTGCCTTATATTAAATCTGAATTTTCAATAAGAATTTGAATTATCAATTTTATCAATTATTTAACAACTGATAATCTGAATTATCAGATGTTAAATAAGTTATATTCGTAAAAATATATACAGTAACTTATGTTGATTAGCTATTGCAGTCAATAAAGTATAACTATCTATTTAATTAAAAATGAGTTACTTAATTATTTCTAGCATTAAAAACAGCAAAAGCAGATCTGTATTTAAAAAATAAAATGAAAAACTTGATAATGGAAAAACAAAAGACAATTTTTTATAAAAAGTATTTTGGTAAGATTCTAGTTGAGCAATAGTACGCGGATATATGATAAGCAACCGTCAACTCGAAATTATATTCTTAGTTTTTGGTTATATGATAGATTTTAATAAAAACATCTTGATAGTCCAGATAGTTTTGGAATGTGTCTTTAATACAACGGAATTGTCGATTCGTATTTTACATCAGTCGGTGGGCAGCGAATCTTCAATTCTCTAATGCATAGATCAATGCAATGGCTTAACTAGAATCCTACCAAGTATTTTTAATATGCATTAACTTAAAAGGACATAAGAGCATTAGCGTAAATATAACAAAAAACATTTCGAAATAAAGTTTGATAACATAACTTGCAATGAAACGAGTAATAAAAATGAAAAGATTGAACCTTCGCATTATATGATTAATTCCTCTACATTATTATAAAAGTTATTTATTTGCAAAGACTAAATAAAGATTGCCATATTTTTAGGATTTATACGAAAAAACAAAATTACGAATAATTTAAACTATTCAAGCTTTACAATCTATGATGATGATTTATAAAATTTTATCAATACTAGAAATAAAAATTTCGCAAGCGAGAGTTTTCTTCCAGTAGTAGTAATATGGAGATATTAGCTAATGCACGCAAGTGTCAAGAATCACGCCCGTGACTGATTTAGTCGCATCCATGGTGGAAAAAGAAAGGTGGGGTAAAAGCGTGACTGATTTTTGTATGCGCATCTGATGTCACCTGGCACCCAGTTCAGTGATAACAGCTGATTGTATGCTTGAGTTGTGTGATTGTTTTTAGTATTACAGCAAGTTTTAGTAAATAAAAGACAAAATGGTGATCTGTGCTGTTTTTGGGTGTACCAATCATAGAGTATTTTATGAAAATATTTATGAATTTACAAAAAGTGAAAATCAATATTGTAATTTTGTAAATTTTTATAAAATAAAATAATTTTTGAACCAGAGAATAACTATAAATATGAAAATGAATACTACTGTATTCGTTATTTCTTAAATATCTAAAATTAATCTGATAATTGCCATAATATATTTTATCTACAACAAAAAAATTAACTATTATATTATATCTGAGAGATAATATCATATGATTATGAATCAAATTTGATTCAATCTAAAAAAATTTTTACATAATAATAGTTTATAAACTTATTGCTTGCTTTTATTAGAGATATAAAAATAAAGATTTTTATATTTCTAATAAAAGCAAGCAGTTTCAGAAAGAATTAAAATCGCCTACTTTTCGAAAGTGTTACTTATTTAGCATTTTGAATCCATTGGTTTTTTTTATATCCAATTTTAACGTTGATTTAACCAACATAGATGTTACGATGATGTTATCATACTAGCGACGTAATGTCCGTAATAATCAGTGATTATTAAGTTATCGTGATGCTATAAATCAAATATGTTTTGTGAATGTCATCCATTATTATATCAAGATGATGCTGTGTCATGTCTTCATGACGATATTGTAATAAATATTGCCGATTATGGCGCTAAGTATTAAGTAATGCAGATAATCCATATATTAACCCTGCATGTCTAACACTTAGCGCCATCTATTGTTAATAATATAAACTAAAATAAATTAAAAATTAAATTCTATCCTGTAGGATTAAACGATTGTATTGTATTAAAGGATGAGGCATCAAAATACCCTTTAATGATAGAGCACATTATTAAATTTCATGAAAATCTATTGATTAATTCAAAAGTTATTAGTGAGGAACACAGATAGCTGTTATGAATTCTATGTTGTAAGCCTCAATTTCCTCGGGAAGTAAGCTAATGATAATTATCTGATATTAATGAATTAATGTTTTCTTAACAATCTATTTAAAATTTTGCTTAAAATTATTCTATCTTAATGCGTTTTTATATAAATATTTTGAATGCAATCTTAATGAAAATAAAATATTTATATAATTTCATATTTATTTGGCATTGATAATTAACATTTATGAAATCTTACAAGTTATATATGTGCATAATTCGCAACTTTTATGATCTTTTTGAATGAATATGTATATACATGCGTTCCTCTAGTTATGAACATTCGTAATTACTAACGCGAAATTCCATTTTCAAATTTCATGAAATTTCAAAAACTCTATAATAGTTTTAAATAATATGATAGAAAAATATTTTAGTAACTAATATAACATAAAATTACACAGTTATTTAACATATTATGGTAGTATTTTGAGATGGCAGCTATTATATAAAAATTCCTCCCTTTATATTTGGAACTTTTCATTAAAATCTGTAAAATAAGAAACTTTTAATTGATCCAATTGTGAAATATATAACAATATATAGTATATAAAATTATTTAAGTACTTTCGTAACCAAAATAACAGCAGTTTTTGAATTATGAACAACTGGATTTACGAACAAAACTTACGTAGGAATTATGTTCGTAACTAAAGCAGAGTCTGTATTAAATTTTTTTCCGGTTTAATATTTGATCACATATACATTTCTTTATTTTATTATAAATATTTATTTTATTATAAATATTGTAAATATTGTTCTATACTACGCGTAGTATAGTTTGTATTTTTTATCTTGTAATATCAGAAAAATACAATCTTTTCTCTGTTCAAAGCATATATTATATTTTAAATTACTTTAACTTTTAAGCTATTTTAAAATAGTTGTGAAAAATAAAAATCAATATATCTTATATAATAAAAATGAAGACTTAAATAGAATAGAAGATTTATCGAATAAGATGAGAAAATATTGTAAAGTAGTGTATATGAATAAGTAATAAGAAGAGCGATATATGTGACTGCGAAAATTTGGATAGAATTACTGTATATAAATTTCTATTTTTATGAAAAATGATTGGTATAAAACTTATCTTAAGAAAACATCACTTTGCAAATAAAATTATAATGAGAAAATTTGAAAAAAGAATTGGCCATCTGTCTGAATATTTCTATTGAATATTTTCCAGTATTCTTTAAAAAATAAAAGAATTTAAAAATAGTTTAAATCGGTTATATATTATAGATCTAGTAATAAATATAATATTCAATACATAGGCTTCACTATGATAATATTTTTATAAAATTTAAACCTAATAGCATAATTCAGTGTTACTTATATTTATATTTAAAAGGCAATCTGTATCTTGAAATCTTGTCCATCTTTCTCTATTTATTTTTAAGAACCAAATAAAATTTCACGTAGGGAGAATGTATAAAAAGTTAAAATGTTTTGCATTTTTAACCAGTAAATCTATGACTATTGCAGACAGAGACTATTTTCTGTTTTTTGTAACTATTGCTAGGTAAAATAAATATCATATTAGTACGAGTACGTCTGCTGTAGAGATTATTTTTAAGAAATAATGATTTTATACTATTATTTAAAAAGTTCAAAAAATAATTATAGGTTTTGTAAGATAATAAAACGTTTTTTATATTTATTATACCATATCTAGATAACTGAAATTAGATATTGTACGATGTGCTAAAACTGTATTTTTATTGCGTGAGCTGTTTAACATTTGGCAAATAACGTTGATCGATCATCATCAGGCAATGTACTCATAAATAATCATGAGGAAAATAGTCAAATATTAAAATTCTCTTTATATTATTATAATTATATTTATGATTACAATTCTTACAACAAAAAAAAACATTTCTAAGAAATTCTAAGAAATTTAGATCTATCATAAAACTACTAAATAAGTTTTATTAAAAGTTTTTATATTAAATATTTTATTTTTTAAGATTTTTTAAATATTGAATTTTTTTATTTTATGATTTTTTTCTTGCTTTTTGAAATTTTATATACAATATTTAATAACTTTTAGATGTAATTATATTTATATAGTAAGCTATATGATTTTGTACTTTACTTTGTTATCAAATTCATGATTAAACAATATTTAAAACATCAAATGTGAAATTTTAAGCTGTTTTCGTGCTTAGATTATATATTTTACGTAACAATTTTTATAATTTAAGAAGTTTTTCTTATAATTAATTCTTTAAATTTATTAACTATATCGTGTAGTTCAATATCTAAAAATAAATGAGCCTACTAATGGAGCATTGAATATAATTCCCTTGAGCGTTAAAGCACTGTATTAGCAGAAATATTTCAGAAAATGCTAATATAGAAGACTATTTGCAAACAATTTTTATAGTTCATTAATTGCACAGTAATTGTTGTTCAAAAGTGCTCGAACAATAATTGATTGTCTAACAACCGATCTTCCTACGATTGATTGCCATTTCTGTAATGGCCAGAAGGTGTATCTTAAATAGCTTTATTTTAACTCTATGATTTTGAATATTATAATTATTTAAAACTTGTGTGAAGAATATCATGTATATATTAAAAAGATACTGAAAAAGTTTATTTATGTATCAGAAAAAGAATTTTTGAACGTAAGGATTTCTTTATGTTCCTCTTCAATTTTATTTATTTATTAATATAATATTTTGTAGGTTATTTTATATTGAAAAACTTACTTATTGTATAAAAGAATTTATCAAGGCATATCTTTAACTATAAATTGGCAATTTATTCTATAATATAAAAATTTTTAAATTTTTTTTGATGAAATTATCAAAACAATATTTAAAATAACCAAATAGAGAAAGTTTCTTCAGATAAATCCAATTTTTTATTTATCAGATCATCTAAAGAACAGTCCAATAAATTCATCAAAGATTTCATACGATTTATCTCTAAAGTTGGTAACAGTTCCTTAAATTAAAATGAAAAATTTAATTATTTAATTTAGTTATGTGCTATTGAATGTTTATACTGATATTATTGATTTATTTATACAGAAAAAATAAAACTGCAGCTAACACAATGAAAATGATGAATGTGCTGAAACTATTTGATTGACTAAATATTTTTCCTGATTAATTAATTATATTAGTGTTTGTAACAGCAGCAGCATCACAGATATGATAATGGAATGATGAATTGTGGGATTGAGGGCAGCATGTGATATAAAATTATGGTTTGGCAGAGTAAGATTGAATACATGAGTAATAAGTATTTATATTATTATCTATGTATTTAATTATACTTCAAATACATAAGTAATAAATACCTACAAAATAATGGATAATAATGTGCCTGTGGTTCTCATATTTAATGGTATTTTGATACCATAAAATATAAGAAATAAAATTATATGAATTTTATTGAAAATCTAGAATAAAAAAATACAATATTAATTTAAATACAAATATTCTCTGATTTATGCAAATAATTGGACTGAAATTTTACATGTACAAGTAGCCATGTTTGAAAAGAGCATTTCATTCTGAATTCAGAATGACTATAACTTATAAACTTATAACTTATAATTACTTATAAACATTTGATTTACATTATTCCAATGCCCTTATGATATTCTGAATCTGGTTATTTTCATGGCATATTGGTTAAAAATATATTTTGTTTTATTAAAAATAAAGTAAGGCAATCACTTATCACTTTGAGAATCTGGGTTCAATTTTAGATTATTTTATAACTTTCTTTGAGGACCCAGAATCAAATACAGACAATTACACATCTTAAAAGATTCATTATTTCATTGTCTATTATTACTACTAAAATTATTAATATTATGGGTCATTTTTGCCTTAAGATATTTTTGACTTATAATGAGAACTTGTAATTTAAATTCTGTATGAGTCAGAAAAATATTTTTTTAGCAAAAATTCTGAATCAAAAACTACTGGGAATAAGTGGACTATGGTGAGTGCACTAATAGAATGTTATGATACCATACTGTTTTTAGACTGAAAGAAGACAATAATACATGAAAAGATATATCTTTCCACATGCTGTTTCTTGATGAAAAATAAATAATATACAAACAAATACTACAAAACATAAAAAAATTAAGTAATATAAACGTTTAAATGTTGTAAAATAACATATTTGGACTTGTAGCTTACAAATATAATAGATTTTTATGCTCTATATTTAAAAACAAGAAATGAAAATTTTGAAAAATTTTTATATAAAGTGGATTTAAGATAAGTTAAAAAATACCTGAATAAGATAAAATTTAAAAAATTCAACGATAAAAAGTAAAAGTTATTTATTAAGATGATTTTCTTTAATCAAAGGTAACATTTTCATATTCTATCTATTGCCCTCAAAGCAAGATGTGTAAGAAATTTTCATGGATATCTGTTTTTGCTCATTTATGTCTGTTGTATAGTACATGTTATTTTTTTTACTGATAAAGGATGCATGGCTAAAAAAGCTTGAATGATCACCATTATTTGCTAAATACTGTGGATATATTTATAGTATATTTTCTGCTATAAAATTTGAATTTCTATATATTATTAAATGCAATTTTTAATTATGATTATTTACACTTATAAAAATTATATTTATTACTATTTTAAAAAAATTACTAGTAAAATATTATGTTTTAACAGATGAGCATGCACTTTACTGCAAGGATCAATCAAAAAATTGTAATTGTTTATTATATATCAACATAATATGTAAATATTGTGCCTTAATAATTTTCCTTTATATAACATGTAATGTTATTTTTTATGTTTTTATATTGATGAATATATTATCATTTCTGAAATATGTAACATATTGACAGGCTGCAATGTAGGACATAACTATGTCTAATGTAAACATGATGATTCAAGATATTTCTGCTTAGATTTATGTAATTCCAAATATTTTTAATCAATTAGCAAATATTTGGTGATTATTTTTCATTCGTAGCTTTTTATTTTGAGTGATTTGTGTATGCTTTATGATTAAATTAAGTAAAATTAATTTATACTTTGATTTCACTTTGTGTTTTAATTTAAAGTGAATCAATATTTAATTACACATAAAACATTTAAAATTCATTCATATTTAATGTTCTGAAAACCCTAATCTTTATTTGCTGTTTCTGATTTTGGTATTGGTCCACTTATGATGATGGTTTATAATCAAGTAAATATGGTATTTAAATTTTTCAACAATTCTGTATAATTATTATTACACTGGTTCTTTCTTCTGGTTAAGGTATTCTATAATGATGGGATATAGGAAATATTTTTTCTTAGTATTTTAAATTTATGCTTCACAAGTTATTGTATTCAAAAATTTAATCAAATAAACTTGTTTTTACTTACCAATGTTTCTAGTTTATGCACAACATGTAATAAAACTGGACAGAAGTGATTAAATAAATTTTTTAATCGATTTTTATTGTTTTCTGTAATAATATCAGGAAGTGTTTTTAACCAAGATTTAAATATAGGTTTCCATCCTAAAGATGATGGTTGCATATATATCACTCCACATCTTGATACCTAAAAAATAAAAGTTTCAATTTTGTAATTACATGAACTTTTTAATAATACATAACATATTATTTTTGAAAAAAAATATATTTAATGCATTTTTATAATTTATAAAACATGTAAGAAGTTATGATAATTATTGATGGCATTCAGACGTTATTCAAACAATTTTACTTCTCTATGACAAAAAACAGATACAGTAGTAGTTTTTACACTAATGCATGAAATATCTCTTTACAAAATGAGATTACACATGATAAAGTCTACATAAATTAGGAATTTTAAAGTCAAAAAAATCCCTTAAAAAGGCTGACTTTAAACTTGATATACAAGAAATATATACAGTATATATATATATATATAAATATAGATAGGAAGAAAAAGTCATATTGAACAAGAGAGACAAGTTAGAAAAATGTACAATTAAGTATGATGAATTTCTCTATTCAGTAAAATGCTTGTAGCAGTTTAAATAAAACCTTTACAATATTTAGAAAGAAAAACAAATATAATTTATTAAAATTTTTATCATGAACTTAAAATGGAAGATAACAAAACTTTAATCTCTCAATTTAGTAAAGTACATAATGCACACATTTACTAACATATGATGTACAGTCTACGACAAAAAGGTTTTGACATCAGCGGAAAAGATTTGGCTTTCGTACAATACGCAAAAACTGATGGAGTCATTACTGCAGTGTTTGATTGTTGTAGGCTACAATGTGGGTTGCAACCATTCCATCGGTTGATTAGCAAATGGAGGAGTGGAAGGAATATTGCATATTTAAGCATTTACATGAAAAAAATGATTTCGTTTACTATGTTTTGCTCTTAACTTTTATTTATATATTAAGTAACATAAAAAATATTAATGAAATAAATTAAAATCGTAACTTTACTGGCAATAACTGAATTATTAAGTAATAAGATGTGTTGCATGCCGAAGTGTTGTTTAATACTGTATTTAAAGGAATGAACTAGGTTGTTCAAGTTGAGTGCAAATTATTTCAAAATGCCACCTACTACATCTAAGAGTTCTAGGTTGCTAATTAATATATTTTTTAGTATTATTTGTGTATGGAAGTATTATTTGCATTTATTAATATTTAAGAATAATATATTTCAATATTAAGAATTCGAAGAATAGCAAATTATAAAAAAAAATTGTTTTTCACCTCCACTAGGCTTTGCCCATTAAATAATATGTTATGTATTATACAGTTTCATATTTTTATTATATGCATATCTGAAAATACTTAAAATAAACAAACTTTTGAGTGTTTAACGTGTATTTTTTATCTTACAATTAAAAACAAATTTTATATGAAAAAATCATATCGAAATAAGATTTTTAAACTTAGAAATTTTCACTTCTATATTCACAGAACAAAAAACAAAACATACAATTATCTAAACTATAATGATAATAATTTCAATACTGAGTTTTTATAACTTGTAAAGAGCATAATAAAAAATAAAATTGTCTTCTGTGTTTTATAAAATGGAAAGTGAAAGAAGAATACAGATCGCATTACTCATGTCAAGTATGTCATAGAAATTCTCCCCTCTGTGAAATATTCCCGTCCCCTATTTCTACTGCGGTAAGAATGGTCTATTTCATTACAAGTTGCTGTGCGGAGATTTTCCAGACTTTACAATCAAAACTACTTCCTCTAATACAGCCCCTACGGTAATGTCAAAACCGTTTTGTCATAGACTGTATATAAATAATTTTGAGTTTTATTAACATTGAAATTGGCTATAAAACCTAAGTATTATGCTGTATAAAGCCAAAATTTATCAAAATATAATTTGAAACATTTAAACTTTTTAATGTATTAGTAATAAAATAAAGCTATTAAATTTTCAACAATTTCAATATCATATATAGAGCTTTCACATTATACATTATTGATATAAATTAATTTTTTCTAGCATACAAATTGCAATATTATATATGTATTGTTTAAAAGAATTTGCAATTTATATAAAATAATTTATATTTAAACAGTATATATAACAGAATATTAAGGATGAGTTAATAATATATAAATATATTCATGATAATAAATTTCCTATTGATAAAACTGATAAGTGCTCAAATAAATATAGGAATTCCTTAATTTACAAAGATTCAAATTATGATGATCTGTACTTATAATAGTGATTATTTATGACAAAAATTCATACTTACAATGGCCATTATCAATGATTTTGCAATAATGGCAGCCAATCAACCAGATGGGCAAGTTTGTATAAAGATAGAGACATGCTATATTATGACGATAAAATATTCATATTTAATTTTAAGTCTCTAATCCCCAAATTTTTTAGGTGTTCAGGATCAGCCCATTTAGCTCCATCCTTTGCCTGATTGCCCATTGTTATCACAAGTGGAGGTGACCTGTGGTGAGTATTGAAATGCCCAGCTGCTTAATATCCAATAAGAAGAAAGCAGTGTATAATACAAAATAAATCATAGCAATCATGCTAGTCTTCAATGTTTTTTATAATAAATTAGATAATTCATTTCAATTCAAAAATATTTCCTGAAATATTTGCAATAAAATCACATACAATACATTAATTCATTTATCTGAATTCCATACATTGGGAAATTTTTTAACGGATCTGGCCCAGGCATCAATCCACCTAAGGTAAAGTCCTGTTGATTCTACCATAGATGTGAGCAGATCACAGTTGGACTGGAGTGAACTTCATTATGTAGTAATCAGCCAATGATTGAGAATGGTGCTAAAAAATTAATTGCTTATTTTTCTAGAAGCTTTATTAGGCTAGTTTGAATTAAGCTGCTGAATCACATAGAATACTTTTGCCAATGACCACTTTTAAAATCTACCATAGGCTGGACAACACCCATGATGGATCAACTAGAAGGTTGAATCATGTGGTTCAACAGACTTGTCAGATCCAGATCTTTCCTGGAAAACTGGATATATGAAGACAGAATTGAACCTAGATTCTCCAATGGGATAAAAGACTGTTTTATTATGAATCCATTAATCCAGCAAATGCTAAAAATTTAGAGCCATGAAAATAAACATTCCATCTTTGTTTTTACATAGAATTTTTTTATTTTTATCTATAAAACGTGCTGGGCAAAATATATATATTTTCCTTCTTTTGAATATCTATATTACTATTTCTTAAAACATATTGAATATTCTGAGGTTTAGTGGTTGGGTAATATAACCTTCATATAAAACATTGTGCCTATGGAAAATCCTGTTCCAAGTTATGATGGATTTCAAATTACGACCAAAATTTTTGAATGCAACTACATAATGAGTTGAGGATCTCATATATCAACTTAATTCTAAACAGTAAAAGTTAGAATTAAGAATTTATTATTTACTTGGTTTACTCTACATACATTATTTGAATATAAAATGTATACACTAAAATTTATTTTAATTTTTAAAATTAAAATAACTTACAGTAGCAGGTGAAGCTGCTTCAAGATCCAATGTTTCAAAAATAATATTCATTGTAGGAGCCAAATGAATTATTTCACCATTTATTAAACAAAGTTTCTTATTATCATCTAATACAGAATTCATATTTTCAATCCACTTAGTATCTACTGGACCATCAAAAATAAGCCATTTTCTATCAACATCCTTTAAACAAAATAGAAATTTTATTATAGAACCATGAAATGATAAACAAGAAAATAATTAGTTTATTTAAGACCTGAACAAAATTTATTTAACAAAACATTATTGATAAAATAAATTTTGTATGGATCTTATGTAAGTTAGCTGTTATATTATTTTATTGCAATATGTACAAATATCATGTCACAGGAGTTATTAATTATATCTGTCACCTTACAGGTTTATAATATATATATAGTTTATAATGTTATTTTTAATTTTATATAATAATAATGCGGTAATATATGTTAATCCTCTTTACAAAAGTGAAATTTTATATAAGACTTATGTAATACTTTAGAAACATAAATCAGGAGGAAACCTGTACTCAACATATTAAATAATAGATATAAAATATTAAATATAAGATTAATATAGTTTAATTTAATTAAATACAAAACTATATCTAGGAAAATTTATTTAAAATTGAATTAATAGTCAGATATAGGTAAATCAATTATTAGAGCATAAATTAAAAAAGGATTAGACAATATATACGAGGGTAAGTCAAAAATTATCTACACTTTTGACATAACTCTGCCTAAACTGTGCACACCGACTTCTGCCCGCGCTTATTTTATTGTTATACTGTTGTGGTCATGCTATGAAAGTTTGATCCTAATTCCTCCATTTGTCTTCCTTTCCTTGCAGATCGATCATGGCTGCTCCATTAGAAGTTTGCACCAAAGAGGAACAGCGAGCAGTGATCCGATTCCTATGGTCAGAGGGTGTCAAAGGGTCAGACACCCTCTGACCAGTCTTCTTGTGGATCGAGAAGTTTAAAAGTGGTCGAACAAGTGTAACGCATGAAGAGGGAGCAGGACGGCCATCAACCTCCACTACAGAAGACAACACTCGTAAACTTCTCGATCCACAAGAACACAGTTTTTCGTGATAGTGCACTTCCCCATATTGCGATGATAGTCTGCGATGAATATCTGACCCTTTGACACCCTCTGACCATAGGAATCGGATCACTGCTCGCTGTTCCTCTTTGGTGCAAACTTCTAATGGAGCAGCCATGATCGATCTGCAAGGAAAGGAAGACAAATGGAGGAATTAGGATCAAACTTTCATAGCATGACCACAACAGTATAACAATAAAATAAGCGCGGGCAGAAGTCAGTGTGCACAGTTTAGGCAGAGTTATGTCAAAAGTGTAGATAATTTTTGACTTACCCTCGTACTAATCAAACCTCAAGGGAACTTTTAATCCAAATAATCCTATTAAATCAGCCATATTTTAATCCCTTGATTCTTTAACAGATCTTAATGATCATTAAAATCCGTTAAAGAATCAAGGGATTAAAATATGGCTGATTTAATAGGATTATTTGGATTAGACAATACATAAAAAAATTATTACCTCAGCTTTAGAAAAATCACGAAAATTCTTGGTTAATATACCATCATGCCATTCATTGGATATAGAATCAAAATTACCATATAACTGTCCCAATGTAATAGATTTAGGATTAATTATAGTAATTTGAACATGATGTTCATTCATCAAATTCTGTAACAAATAACAATATTTATTTAGATATTACTCAAAATGATATATATGTTACAGCCAATGTCCGAAGTCCAGCCAAATCTAGAAGTGGCCAGCAATTTCGTGAATTGGCTGGAGTCGGGCATTGGCCATAATATATATATATATATATAAAATGTATATATTAAAAAGATACTGAAAAAGTTTATTTATGTATCAGAAAAAGAATTTTTGAACGTAAGGATTTCTTTATGTTCCTCTTCAATTTTATTTATTTATTAATATAATATTTTGTAGGTTATTTTATATTGAAAAACTTACTTATTGTATAAAAGAATTTATCAAGGCATATCTTTAACTATAAATTGGCAATTTATTCTATAATATAAAAATTTTTAAATTTTTTTTGATGAAATTATCAAAACAATATTTAAAATATTAATTACATTAATTTAATTCTTCTTCTTCTGTAATTTCAATATACAATAAGCGATTTTGGAACAATTTAATCACCGAATTTTCTAATATTTCCGACATCTAGAAATGATTAAAGGTGCAGGATTAAAATGTTTCATCAAAGTCATCTTAATGGCAACTCCTCCTTATTTAATATCATAAAAATTTATTAAATAATATAATTCAGTAGTTATTAAAGAAAACGTCAGAATTTTGAACGCTTGCTATTTTTAGATGGTTGAAGCTCTGATGTTAATTAATTTTATTTTAAGAATGACTTTAGGGATCTGTTCACTCTTCCGAATATCATAAAATTCAATCAAATAACTTAAAAGTTATTATAGGGAGAAACTTCCGAAATTTAAACGATATAACATTTTTACACAGTTGAATAAAAAGGTTAATTGATATGTCATAAAGATCATCTTAAATTAATTAACACACCTAATAAATTTCATAAAAATCAGCTAAATAGTTCAAGATATGTATAAAGAGTATCACAAAAGTTTGAATATCCCCATGTTTAAATGATTAGAGCTGCACGGTTAAAAGATGCAGCATCAAGGTCATCTTTAATAGCTGATCATTACTATCAACTTTCATAAAAATCTATTAATTATTTCGAAAATTATTAATGGAAACACAGAATACATAATCAACACGGGTAAATCATATTTCAGTTTCTTCGGAAAGTATGCTAAAAATAGCTACATATAATTATTTATTATTTTCTAAAATAATCTTATGTAATTGCTAAAATACATATGGCATCATATAATGATTTTTCTCGCTGGAGAGCTCATGAAAGAAATAAAGCATTTTTTAATTTTATTATTAGATAATATATCAGATGCATACTGAAATTTGAGTGATACATAACTCCAAATTTTCGGTAATTCTATAAAATTTAAAATTTTTCACGTAGGCATTAGAAAATGAAAATATTTAATTTTTTCAGATTTTTTATCGAAATGGAAACTCTATAAGAAATATATATATAAAAAAAATTAAATATATCATTAAACATTAAAATCTTTAAAAAAGTTTATAATAGCAATTATACCATTATAGTTACCTTAAGTTTAACATAATTTAAACAATAAATATTTTAAATACACATAAACAACCAAAATTTTTTAATTCTTAAAAAATAATATAATATATATTAAACAATCCAAACATCTTAATATGAATTTGCTGACATGAATTTGTAAGATGAATTTATGTCTCAATTCTAAGAGACTATTATAGGAAGAGGAGGAAAACAAAGAGATAGAAGGCTGTACTCATTGGTTTAGCCTTAGAAAATGGAAAGGAAGTGAGAAGATGAAAGGAGAGTAAGAGAAAAGAGAAAAGGATCCTATCAGAAGGAGTATGATAGGTCACTAGGGAAGTAGAGACGTTATTTGCTATTTATTAAAAAAGATTTAAACAATTTGTTGATTACAGAGTTACAAAGTATAGTACCATTAACAGAATTTTTTAACATAAAATAAATAATTATAATTAAGAAAATAAATAAGAATTGATTAAATAAAATAAAATAAACAATGATTGATTAAAATAACAAATGATTAAGATAATATTGATTATATAAATCAGAAATTTAAGGAAATAACAATTGGTTAAATAAAATAAAAATAATCAAACAATAACAAATGTTAAAATAACAATTGATTAAATAAATTAATAGAAATTTAAACAATAAACGATAATTAAATTAAGGAAATGAGATAATAGTAAACATAATATGACTAAAAACAATTAACAATATACATATAATTTTTTTTTTTTTGTTTAGAAAAACACAAAATTAAAAATTTGAAGAGTACATCCATTCTCATACTAGTTGAGAAGTCTTTTCTTCTTAGTCTTCTACAACAATGGTTTTAATTTCCACTGAAATCGGGAATAAGAGCTGCAGTCTTATTTAGATATTCATTAAGTGCTTTATAAATATTAATATCGTCAACAATTTGGTTTAATTCGCAAGGCCAATTATATCCTTTTAGAAGAGCAGTTCTTTTGAATTGATCTTTAAGAGTTTTATAGAGCGGGCAGTAAAAAAGAAAATGAATAACATCTTGAGTTCCTTTATAAGAGACTATTATAAATAATTTTTGTCAAAGATTAATAAAAGGTTTTTTATATTTGATAAATTATAATTTTATGAAATATGTTATCCAGTTTTAAGCTGCAGGGTTCAATAATGAGTTGATTTTGTTAAGGATATATGCTTTATTCTTTCATCTGATTATAATCACATTTCTGCATTAATAGTTTTCAAAATTTTTGCTTGTTCCCAATGTCTTTCAAAATTTAAATCTAAATACTTGATTTCTTAATGATGTATCTACTTATACATTAGAAGCACTATTGATAATTTGAAACATCATGTACTTTAAATGTAAAACATTATATTTCTTTCTTTCAAATAAGAAATATGTATAAATTTGATTATATAGAAGATAAAAAATCATTAACTATTATAAGCAAGATAAAAAATTACTAACATTTTTACAGATATCACTTAATGCTGCAGCTAATATTTTATAAGCTGATGTTTTTCCTCCAAAAGGATATCCAACAATCATAAAACAATGTTGAACTATCATCATTTCATAAATCTATAAAATATTTTAAAAAATTAATTTAAATAATTAAATTAAATAGACAAAGTGTAAAATAAATTTGAAATAATTTTACAGGTCTATTGAAATCAAAATGCCAACAATTTTGTTTTTAATACTAGAATGTTTTTAACTTTTCAAAATCAATTTCATATTTAAATGCTTGTTTATCAAGTATAAAATAACAAAATTTTAAATTTGTCATTAAATATTTATATTTATTATATGCATGTTTATTAAAATGGATCTCTTATATTTTCTATTTCTATGTTGATAAAACTTTTTTATTTCAATTAATTACATAGAAAAAAATTAGTGTATATCTACAAAAAAATAAATTTAAAAATTAATCTTTTTAAAATTTTGTTTTACTTAAAAATTTATGTTAAATGATATTCAATAACTTAACTGATTACAAAAATTTATAAATATTTAATATTGAAAATTAAATTGTCAATATTTAGTATATGAATAGAAATAAAGATTTAAAATGAAATGTTTTAATTAAATAAATTTAAAATTAAATGACTATAAAGATATAAATTATACAAATTATTCAATTTATATATTATATTTTACAAATATTAATTAAATAGCATTTTGTAATCTTATGATTTTTAAACTGACTTTTATTTGTTTTTTCTATTATAAGTACAGTGATCATATTTTTTTATAGAAAATAAAAAACAAATCAGAAATTGTTTCATAATAACAAAAAGCATGATACATTTATTTGCTTCACTAAAACTAAAAAGCCTTATAACATTTATTATAGAATATAATAAACAATACCAATAACTTAATTATGCTAAGAAACTGTTTATTTCTGATGACTATAAAGTTCAAACATCTAAAAAGCACTATTAGCAGTCAAGAGTAAAGGATTTATAATTTAATAAATCTAAAAACATTTTCGGTACAGACTATATCATCAGTTACATTGAACTATAAATGGAACATGTTTAAAACTATATGGAATTCTAAAATTACAGAACATTTAAAAAAAAAAATTAAATTGGTCGAAAATATAACTTATAGAGGCTTTTTTGACTAAAATAGGTTCTAGGTCACAATATAAATATTAATAAAGGAGAACATAATTAATAAATCTGGTACCCTGTACTAAAATTAATTCTAAAGGATGGTCGAAATTTAATTAACGTGCTTGTGCACCGTGTATTTCTACATACTAGTCATTTCTTCTGCTTGTTGAAGGTTTATTACAATTTTGCTTTTATTAGATTTCAGTATTTCAATTTTTTCCATTATCAACAGATCTTTCCATTATCATGCACCTTTTTAACTATCTTTGCATCTTGCCATCCTATACTTAGATCCTTTTCATATGCTCTTTGTGCCAGGGTGGTGACTAGGTTACCTTTAACCAAATTGTCTTTATGTTCTGTCAGCCTATCTTTGAAGTTTCTGGCCGCTGCACCTACATAAACGTCTACACTTCTTTCTTCTATGTTGTTTATTAGAATTTTTAGATTTATTAAATTATAAATCCTTTATTTTTGACTGCCAATAGTGCTTTTTAGATGTTTGAACTTTATAGACAATACCAATAATATATAACAATATAATGAACAACACAATGTTTTAAACAATAATATTATTACTTTAAAAAAATTAATTTTAATATTTTTTTATTATGAACTTTTTTAATAAATTGGGTTTGTGTTTTAAAAATTCATTAAAACTCTATTCACATCAAGTTGAAATTGCATTTGGTATAAATATGTGCTTCCAATGTTTTGACTTTTAATTGGGTTTTCTCAGTAGTCCACATATTCACTTATGAAAATACCTCTTCAGTAGGGGCATAGATCCAGGGAGACAGAAGCAAAATTCAAAGATTTTTAAAATGCTTTTAAGCCATATATATTTATGTTGGTGGGACTCATCATTTGATGGCTATTCTTTGATCTTTTTACTGGTGACATAACAGAGAAACACAACATTGTCACAGAAAATGACAGTGTTCTGTTTCTGTGGACTGTCTGTTGCATGATAGTATTCAATTTATTATTTCAATTCACAAAATAAAGGACAAAATGGCCATTTTAGAAAAAATAAATCTAAAGGACAGAGCAATGAAATAAAGGACTGTCCTCTTAAATAAAGGAGGTATGGTCATCATAATTATAAGATATTATTATTAGAAATTATATGTGAAAATATTCTTATTTATATTAATTCATCACTACTAAAATTAAGCAATCTGATACATTTTTTCTTTCTCTCAAATTATAAAAATATAAATAATGGTTCATAAAAAATAATAAAAGATCAGAGATGAACTATATTACAAATATTTATTTTATTATAATCACATTTAACAAAGTTCTTACTTAACAGGACAAAATTTTGTTGTCCTGTTAAGAGTGAAATTTTTGGTGAAACAGGATGACTTTAAAGTTTTTTATTTTATTATATTTTTAAATTTTGTATATTTTATAAATCAATTTTTAAATGTGCATTTAATTTTTGAAATAATATATCATAAATTAATATGCATATATATCATAAATTAATATGCATTTATGAATTTGTTTAGACAGTTGTAGCTTACAAGGTACAATTTTCAAATTAAAAAATTGTAAATTTAAGGCAAACTAAATTCTTTTCAAAAAAGCATATTATTTTAATAAATAAGAAAAATGTGACCTAAAGTTAAAATTTTATTTAAGAAAAAATCATAATATAATATTTATTAATTTAACATAAATTTTAAATTACTGAGAAAAAAGAAAATTTTCATAAATCTTTGTACCTTTTGAATTTTTTCTAGAAAGAAATCTGTCAACTGAAGATTATTTAATTCACAATTTTTTATTATAGCATCATTTAATATTTTATAATCTGGCTTAGATAAATTAATTTGTGGAAATAAATCTGAAATAATTCCCTGAAAAAATTAAATTTTATTTAGTATAATTATTTATTAAATATATTTATTTAATTCACATAAAGTAATAAAATAGCTTTGAATATGGAATAATTATAAAAATATAAAATTGTCAAAATTTCCCTAAGATATGCTATCAAATATAAATCAAAATTCTGATAAGATAAAATTCCCAATAATATTCAAAATAAAATAAAATCCAAGAAATAAATATTCAGAATTTGTTATAACAAATTCTGAATATTTATTTCTTGGATTTTCTAAGCTTTGTAAAAATATTTTTTAAAGTGTTTTAAATTTTATAATATATCATATTGTAGACCAACTTATACCAAAAAAATAAAATAAAATTTTAAAAAATTTAAAATTTGTTGTATATTGGTGTAATATCTGATATTTAAACAAAATATAATTCTCCCTAGATTTATGATACAGATCAACTGGATCATTTTGAATTTTTCATATATAATAATATGAAAATTTTAAATCTTGATAACATTAAAAACTATTTATGACTGCTTATAACAAGAGAGTTTGAATTTAACTATTCATAATTGTGATTATTGGGAGTTTGAAAATACATCATAAATATACACAACACTTAGACATGTTAGAAATGTAAACAAAATGGCAGACTTCTGATAGAGAATATCGCAGTATAAATTATGATTATTTTACAGTTCAAATATGTGTTGCTTCTACTTCTGAAATAGTTAAAATTATATTTAATTTTTAACTTATACTAAATATAAAAAACTTATATTAAATAAACATTAAACAGTTCTATGGCAGGAAAATATACTTTAATAATAATTTTACAATACTTTAGTAGCGCTTTCGATTAGTGAAAATCCTCATCAGCTATAACACAATAACGGAAAAGAACAAATTATTGTGTTATATCAGCTTTTCCGTTATTGCATTGTAGCTGATGAGGATTTTCACTAATCGAAAGCGCTACTAAAATATTGTAAAATTATTAATAAAGTATATTTTCCTGCCATAGAGCTGTTTAATGTTTATTTTTATATAAATATATGTGGCAAAACTAAAACTCATCCTGTCACTAAAATATAAAGACACAAAGTTCTTAAAAGGAAACTTTTAAAGTTATAAAGCTACTAAAAGTTTCCTGTTTAGAGTTTTGTAATTATTTAAATTTATAATAAATATGATTTCTTCTTTATGTAAACAATAATTATTTTGTAATTTAAAGAAAACAAGAGGCTTGCTTACTGAGAATAATGGAATATCTTGATTTAAAAATTTTGGCAAGTTTACGGCTCTTATTGATTGAAAAATAATGATATATTCATCTTTCTCTGGAAATTTTTCCTACAAATAAATTTTTATAATAAAATATTCATTAAATTAAATCCACAATAAATTTATTAAATTAAAAATAATATTTAGAATTTCATTAACTTTACAATATATTTATTAGTTAGAGCATAATATGAAAATCTAATTTGGGTAAAGATGTAAATATTTATTATTAATAATTCTTCTAATTAATATTATTAATCCAGAATATAGCTAATATATAACTGATTTTATAAATTATAATATAACTTCAAAGTTATTATGCAAGAGATAATATATTTGTAATTTAAAAATTGGAATGGAATGTGTAGAAATATTGTTCTATCCAATTCTGTTAGTTTTTAAAAAATGCTGATGACAGCCTTGTAATGGCCAAAAATGTCTTGTTATTGTATATTAAAGAATATTTATTATTTCTGCTAAAAAGTGCTATATAATATTTTAAATTTATAGAACTTTTTAATATCTGCTTTAGCACGCTTTTTACTAAAATTAAATTAAAATTTTCACTAAAATCAAATCAAATTTGATTTTTAGAATATATTAAAAAAAATTTAATATATTTTACAATTTAATATATTAACACAAGTTATGTAGTGCACAATTTATTTATACGTATGCTATAATATTCAATTTGTATACAATAAATAAGTATCATAATCAAGTATATCAAAAACTGAAGTAATAAAAACAATAATAATAATACTTATTAAAGCACTTTCAGGTATAAGGGTGTGTGTCCATCTGAGAGAAAAACTATTATGAGAGAATCTCAGAGGGAATTTCGCAAATGGACAAACCCGAGAGCAACTCTCAGCGGTCTCCATTTGCAAAATTCCCTCTCATGATTCTCTCACAACAGTTTTTCCTCTCAGATGGACATGCATCCTAAGTCTGTAAATAATTCATATTTAAAAATAAGAAAGAAGCAACATACTTTGAAATTAAAATATCTGTTTTATTTTCATAATATATATTATAAATATATTCAGTTAGTTACAAATTTCCACATATATGAACATGTCATTTCAATTTCAAATTTAAAAAAATTCAAATATTGCAAAAGAATTTTAACATTAAAATCATGAAATAATCAAGCAATAAAATACTGCAAAATTATATAGTTATTTAACCTGTTATCACAATAATAAAATAAACTTGAATTAATTTCCATATTATTATTTGAATGATGAAATTAATTCTTGTAAAAGTGTTTAATATAATAATTATTCAATTTATTAATTAACCTTAATTATTCAGAAAGCTTTCTGAGGAATTAAAAAATAATTATAATTTTATTTGCCTTCATAATAACTGTTCATTCTATTTATTTAATATCTTGAATTTTTAGAAAAGTAATAAGAAATAATATTTGAAATTATTCTTTGTATTTTTGTCATAAAATAATATTTAATAAATTATTTCTATTCTAAGTAAAACTGCACAAGAGCCCTTTAACAGTCAAAAATTTTTATTCAGAAACGCTTTCGACGCTCTCGGCGTCTTTCTCAGCTGTTACAATCTGATCTAGTCAGATTGTAACAGCTGAGAAAGACACCAAGAGCATCAAAAGCGTTTCTGAATAAAAATCTTTTGACTGCTAAAGGGCTTTGAGTAATATTTCTTATAATTTGTGTTTGGTGCAGTCTGATTGAATGTTTAATATTTCTATTCTACTGTGAAGTTTCATTATTGTATTATGTAACTTTCTTAAGACTAATAAATATTTTATTAAATTTACTAATGAATTTAAATAGTTTTCTAGTAAGATTTATTACTGCACACAAAGTAATATAAAAAGAAAATTACTTAAAAAATTTAAATTAACAATTTAATAATTATTAATTAAAAATAAGATATGTTTATTCCAATGAATTTTTGTTTATATTTCAAATATATATGGTAATAACAATTATTCCACTTGAGTTTATATTTATCCAAAAATAATAACTGCTTATGCTACTAATAATAACATTCTTTTAGCTTATAAAAATTGATCATTTTATGGCAAAATAGAATTATTATATATTAATTTTTATTATATGTTTTAAAACAAATGTAATAAAATTTAAGCTTTGTGGTTTTTAAAAATATTGCATTATTCATTTATTAGAAGCCAATAATAATTGTATAATAATAAATAGTTTATATTTAAAAGCGAGATATAATTCTTAGAAAATAAAATATATGACACTGTAAAAGTGAAAATTTAAATATAATAATTATAAATTAGTTAATAAATGTTATTATATTAATATTTATTTAAATAATTCAAAATTGTAATAAAATAGCAGTAATTTATATTTGAATTTATTCTTGATAATATAAAGAATAAAAAATTTTTGTCTAAGTATAAACAATCTAAGAAAGATTTAGTGAATATAACTTATAGTGATTATTCAATTTAACTTGACAAAAGGTTTCAATAAAGAAATTAAAACAAAATAATAGCAAAATTAAAAGTCAAATGCATCAATTTACAACAAGATATATAATCCCTAATAAGTATGATAAATGTATTGTAAATGTAAAATTGTGAAAATGTTTCTATACAATTATTGCCAAAATATAAATTTTATAGATAATTTACTAATTAAAATTTTTAAATTGGATATCAATGACTATTGATATCCCACAAATGAAATAATTCTTCAAGTGAATAAAATATCTTATCTAATGAAATTATAGAAAACATTGACATCTGGAAATGAATTGTTCATGAGATGTAAGATTTTAATACTTAATTTGGTACTTACTTTTAAATTTTTTGCTGCAGTTAATACTGAAATAATACTTCTCATACTATAATCATAATGAGGGTGAAATGATAACTGTTCAGAACAAAGTTTATAAGTTGTCACTATTTTTATAGCCAATGATTTTGCATTAACAAATCCATAAGAATAGAGGTATATTTCTGATATCATAGTATAATTGGGAATCATCATGGCAACCGGCCTAAAGAGAATCTATAAATTTTAAGATTTCGAATAATCAAATGATAGAATGTATTTTGAATGAATTTTTAAATAAGAAAAAATAATAAGATGAAAATTTAATTTTAAAATAAAAAAAAATTTTAAATAATAAACTCACTTTCAAATTATCTGGTAATTCAAAACAACTAGCATAATCTGGATTCTTAATAATAAATACTGCACAAGTTGGATCTAATTCTATACATGTGCCTTCAAATACCAATGACTTTGCATCAGAATTAATTCCTTGGTGAATTGTTAATAACTGTTGTGCAACAACTGATAAGACTTCAAGATCTATTTTATTAAATTCATAAAAACAGGACCAAGCTCCACAAGATACTAATCCCTATATTTTTAATTATATAATTGTATAATAAAAATAAAACATAATAGCATTAATTAAGTATTAATTATGAAATATTACTTATTTGGATGAAAACAAAATGTTTCAATACAATGTTATCATATTAAAGTCAATTTATCAAATAATTAGAGCAATGTAAAAATTAAAAATGAACATCCAAACAATGGAGAAGTAAAATAATTAAATCAGAATTAAGAATATTAATTTAATAATATGGTTAGTTCAATAACTAAACATTATTTGATTAGTTTAAACATTAAAACATAAACAAAGGAATACGGATATACAAAAAATTAATTTGTATCTCATAAGAAATAATAATAATTTTTAAAAGTAACTCTTCATAAAATTTTAATATTCAAATTCTTAGCAGAGTTTCTCTTCACTTACATAAGAATTATTATACAATAATAATTATGAAATGATTTTACATAAATTGTTATATAATTATTATTATAAAATTAAAAAAAATTATTATATGCTAGATACAGAACTTTCATATGAGGTAAGAGATATAACTATCGGTTTACAGTATATGCAATACATTTGAATAATATATATATTATAATATGATAACATTACCATTGATAATTCGTTAATATTAGTAATGCAGCAAACAGTTTATTCATTTTCATTATAATGTCATGACTATGGTGATATTACTTTATAAATTAAAACATAGCATTCATTATTAATATTTAATTATAATGAAAATTTAAAAAATATTTTGAATGCCAGAAATTTTGCATAAAAATCAAATTTGTAGATAATTATGCTTCAAAATTTTACTGTTAAAAATTGATTATATAAAAATTTCTATATTTACCTTAAAAAATTTTCCTAATGTTATATAATTTAATCCTTCAGAACAGTTGAAAACAATACATTGTTTAGCAATAGCTTTAGCTAAATCTTTAATTGTTTCTGTTTTTCCAGTACCAGCTGGTCCTTCGGGAGCACCTCCTAAATGTAAATGCAAGGCTGAAAACAATGTTCTATAACAACGATCAGTAAGTGGTGTAATAACAAGTCTACTAGTATTTCCAAGGTATTCATATCCATATTTCAAGGAACAATTTATCATGCGTGTTTCTATTGAGTTATCCTAAAAAATATTTTTTAAACTTTATACTGATAACAGAAAAATACACAAATAATAATAAAAATATATAGTATTTTTAAATAGAACAATAAAATATTTTGATGATATTATAAGCATAACAATAAAATTACAGGTTGAGTATCCCTAATCTGAAATGCTTCAGAGCAAAAATATTTCTGATTTTGGATTTTTCTAGATTTTGAAATATTTTATATAAGATATAGTGGAGTTGAATAGAAGAGAGAAAAGTTTACTATCAGATCTTTATGACATTTTTAATGATATATAAACAACACAAAAGAAAATAAGTAGTCATATATGCATCACACTGATAATGTTTGAAGGTTTACTGAAACATAACAGTGCATCATCTTTCATGGCATAAACAGTATATCAGTCTTATCCTAAAGAGCTCCTGATATGAAAACAAAGTTATGGATTTCAGAATATTTTGGATTGGGAATACTCAACCTGTATCTATAAAAATCTTTATATCATTAAATCAGAAATAATAATTGGTAAAAAATTCTTATTGTAAAATTATTCTAAAACATAAAACTGTTTACAATCAATTTAAACAAAGTTCTATCACAGTCAGTACTACTAGCAGTACAAAAGGAAAAAAGCTTTTATTTAGAATACTGTAAAAACGTTTTCAGCATTTCTTAATGCCATCTTCAGTTACAATTTAGAATGAATTTAGAATAAGTCTATTTGTAACTGAAGATGGCATTAAGAAATGCTGAAAACGTTTTTACAGTTTTCTATATAAAAGCTTTTTCCTTTTGTACTGCTAGTAGTGCTGACTGTTGATAGAACTTTGTTTAAATTCTTATTGTTTTAGTTAAATGTTTAACATTATTATTATTAAGCAAGTTCTTTTAAATAAAAATATTTGAATATATTAAAAAATAAGGATTTTAATATCAAACAATAACCAAATATAAATATAATCCTAGCATTATTAATTACTTTAGAAATAACTGAAATTAATGATTAAATTAAATTTAATCAATTTGGCTCCATCTATTGACTAATAAATAAATTAAAAATTTTAACATTTATCTGAAAATGAAATTTATCCTCACCTGGAATTGAATTGGGGACCTTTACAATAATGCTCTAACATTCTATCAACTGGCTCACCAGGACACTAGGCAAATTTCCTTTTCTGATAGCTTATATAACAGAAATTTAGCCATATACATACATAGGTCAAGTCAACAAGCTACACTTCTGACTAGGCTAACTTTATAATTACAAGCCACAATGGAAAAGCCAAGCAGATTATAGATTAGTTCAGTTTGCTTGATATAGATTTTAAGTACAGTAAAATCTCGATTTTACGGACTTCGGATTTTACGGACACCATCCCAAAAAATAAAATAAATAATATTAATATAATATTTGCATAAACTGTGTACAGTATAGCTACATCTAGCATTTGTAAAATAAAGCACTCATTTATTGCATAATGCATCATTTTTATTTTAACAACTTACCTAAATTTAATATACATGTATGTAGGTAGTTTAATTTAATTTAAAATACTCTATGTAAAATAATACAGTTTTTAGGCATAAGTCACATTAATTAGTACAGGTATGTTGAAAATACTAATTAATGTTTATAAAAAAATTTTACTTCGATTTTACGGACTTTCCGATTTTACGGACTAGTCTTGCCCCCTATACTCCGTAAAATTGAGGTTTTACTGTATTTTAAAATTTATTCTCTCTGATATTTAAAACAATAAACAATCTTTTGTAAACTTACTGAAGATGACTTATTAAAGCTGAAAGCACTCTAATTCTATAATAAATTAAGTTTTTTCACTAAGTTGTGCTGTGCATCATTCATTTATATACAATAAACATTCAAAAAATTAATCTTCTTTGTCTACTATCAATTACATATATACATATCATACTTATGTATTTATGTTTAAACAAATAAAGTAAATAAATAAAATATATCCATAGGGGGTCTTCAATATATGCTGTAACTATGTTCCTAAAAGGCAAAATTTATTTTGAAATGATATATATCAACCTCAATTTCCTACTGAATTGATGTATTATATGGGAATTATGTTCCAAATTAACTGAAATATTTGAATTTATATCAAATGTATAGGCATATGAATAGAAAATACTTAAATGTTATAGTTTAGTTTTATGATAAAATAATTTATTGTATTTGCCAAACAATAATTATTAATAAAATATCCTATGAAATTATTAAAAAAACATACAAATAAAAATTATTATTCTTCCTATTATGATTGTTCTTCAATACTACTGCTACAACTGTAGCTGAAATTCCTCCTGCTTCTGCAACTGACTGTTGAGAATGAGATTTTTCTGGCTTTTTTCTTTATGAAGGAGTTTTAATTTCATCTGCTTGCTACCTTGAATCTTTGAACCATAAATCACTTGACAGTAAGAAAAATTATCATTTATAAATCATGTTACCTTAGCAAAATAATCAGACAGGTAATCATAACTATGCAGAATAATATATTTTATATACATTTTATATATAATATGCAATTTATCTATCTGAAGAAATAAAAACATGGCCTTTAAAATCAAACAAATTATAATAATAATGAAATTATTTATGTCATATAAATGTTAAAGAATTTTTATTCTTTATTATTATTGATAGATAAGTAGAGAAACTTTACATATATGAACTACTACCTTCAGCATAATCTGGAAATGAAGGTTATTTACATAATGTGCTGGTAGAATTTTGGTGGCTAGAAGGCTTGCTATTTCTGCTTCTTTTGCTATCATTTTGATTTTTCTGATTTTATAGTAGACAACATCAGAAAATTCAAAATATTTTTCTTATGTCTACAACAACACTACTATATATATGTTGCTATATAATAAAATATTGACAGAGTTTCTGCTACAAATTCAGTTGTAGCAAAAACTTTGTCAATATTTTATTCTATAGCTACATATAGAGTTTGAAATTTTTATTTATGAATGTTTAGAAATTATTTTTTGCAATTTATATTCATATTTTTTGAACTTTTTAATTCTTCATATTTGAAGAAACTTACATACCAGGGTATTGGGAACATGTAAACTGAAAACTATCTGTAATTGTAAAGAAGATAATTCTGGTGTCTGTTTATTAATTTCAGATATTCTCATTATAGATGAACTATTCATAATAACAGATTTTATTTGTTATTTCTAAAATTCATACAAAAGAGAGTACAATATTATTTTAACTTTTTAAAATAAATTAACATTTCATAAAATATAAATAAAATACACTTCAACCTGCTTCCTAAATAATTTTAAGACAAGCCTTTTTAGTGGGAAAAAACTTTTATTAACTAAGAGTAAAACATTTTCGGTCTATTATAAGACCCATATCAGTACAAAAATGATGAAGAAAATTCTAAACTTTTGATTTGAATATGTTTCACCTTAGCTATTTGAATTCTATTCATCATTTATGTACTGATACGGGTCTTATAATAGACCGAAAATGTTTTACTCTTAGTTAATAAAAGTTTTTTCCTGCTAAAAAGGCTTGTCTTAACTTAAATTAACATTTCTTTCTCTAAAAATACTTACTTTCCAATAATATCTCAATTGAAAAATCCATTGAAAGTCTTTATCAGAATCAATATTTTTTTGAATAAGAAGATCAATAACATCTCTAAAGTGAACATCTAATACAATAAGAGCACCTAAAGTGATTCTGTTTTGTTTGGAAAGTTTACCTCTTACTAAATGAACAATTTTCTCTATTTGATCATTATTTTTTTCATAAAGATCTTGTAAACCCTAAAATAAAAATGATGCTATAAATTTAAATTTTTACAACTTTTAGTTTCCTAATGAAAATATTAAAATAAAATTTAATCAATTAATTATATAAGTTTAATTTAATGAAATGATATGATTATAATATATAATTTATTATATAGTACTTTATACAAATAGTAATGTTTAATATAGAAAACTGATTATTATATTATATCTTATTGAACCCTTGTGTTCCTACTTCTGGTGGGCCTACAAAATTTTTATCATGACCATTCGATTCTATGGATATATTTTGGTCATCAAAATTTTCTTCCTACTTTCTGTCTCATTGCATTATCAAGAAAATAGTACTAGGGGTGGTAAGATACACCCTGTATATATATATATATATAATTGGAATAAAGCTAGATTTAAAGTAGATTTTTAACTATAAGATCTTTTATTCATATAAGGTTATTTTCAAATTAATTAAATAGTTAGGAAACAATACATTACATAAAAATTATTATAATGACCAAGGTATTGTAAAGCTTGTAGTATAAATGGAAATGTAAAAAATAACTACATCAGAAATTATAATTCTATGAAGTAGAACTTGCATGTCAAACTTATAGCCCTCAGCACTCTTCAGTGCAGCCACTCCACTGCTATAAATATTTTTAACTATCATATTTTACATATTTTAAACTATATATAATTTATAAACACAATAGTATAGTAAAATCTGATTGATTTGAATAAATAAATAAATTAAATTTTATCTGTTTTTCTTTATTTCACTTACAGAATGTACATAAATATTTTCAGACTTTATTCTTCTATCAAACACTATTTTTTGTAAAATGTAAACAATTAAGAATATAATTGATATGAATGTTTAGTGGCAGCTCTTTCAACTTTGCTTTCTTTCTTAAGTGGTCCTCTTAATATTGTATTCATTAAATGGTTTCAAGATCTGAATATGACACTCCTGAAATAGATATCAGTACAGAATTTTTGTAATAATAAAAAAATAGATACCACATGATTGAAATGCTTTATTATAAATATGTTTTAAAAATTAAAACATGATTTTAAAAAATAATAAAAACTGGACTTATTTATACATTGATAGCTTTGAAAAAAAATTTATTTTTAGGATATAGAATTTTTTTATCAAAATGAATTTTGCTTAAATCAAGTACAAGTTTTTCATAAAATGCATAAACAATGCATTATTGATAATCTGGCATGAAGTTATCCAATATACATTATCTGATAATCTACTTTGATCAATATTTTAATTGAAATGTCAGCCAGGCACCATAAAATTCATTTTTAATGATCCAACAAAAGCATCAATTTAGAGATCATGTAAATAAACGTCTAATATATCACCCATTTTTAATGGCCAAGAAACTCATATTCTTACAAGAGTAAGCAGAATTCACTCATTCCAATCATTTATTATAAAACTTTCTCATCACACCTTTATATGACATAGACTTTTTCTTTTTTCCCTCATACTTTTCTGTACTCTTCTCACTTTGTTCTACCACTAAACATTCTTTCATTAAGAATAAGGAGAAGGCTGAATAGCAAATATGATTTCTTAAAAAAATACAGAAACATCCATAAATACTACAAAATTAATACAGTAATGATTTATTACTATTTTATTAAAGTAATTTTAAAATATAATATTTAATTGAAATGCATATAATGCAATATTGAATAATACAGTATTTAATTCTTGTTTTAATATTAATGATTTAAAATTATCTTATTATTTTGTTAATTTTATGATATATGTAAATATTTATGTTATAAATAAAATATTAAATAATATATACAGTTGATTCCACTTAATTGGGACACGTTGGAACTAATCCAGTTTGTCCCAATTAAGTGGCTGCTCCAATTAAATAAACTAATAATAAATTCTAAAATAAAATATGTAATATGTAGTTAAATAAATAAGTAAGTAAAATAATAATAATTAGGTACCTATTTTAATGCTTTATTAAAATAGGTATCTAATTATTAGATTTTTAGCAATTGCCTCTGACTTTGCCTTCAACACTGGGCTACTGATATTCACACCTCACCTGCTAACTATAGAAAACCAATTGCCTCTGACTTTGCCTTCAACACTGGGCTACTGATATTCACACCTCACCTGCTAACTATAGAAAACCATTGATCTAATGCTTCTTCAACTCTGGATCCTTTCCATCATGCTTTTATTGAATTTTTCTGGAATTTCTTTCTGTAATGCCCACTCCTCACACAGTTGATTTTCTTGTTAATTTCTTTCTGTAATGCCCACTCCTTACGCAGTTGATTTTCTTTTTAAGACGCATCTATGGTAGATTTTGGTTTATTTCAGCGAATCTACCATGGCCTAGAATTACTTTCTGTAATGCCCACTCCTCACACAGTTGATTTTCTTGTTGTAGGAACAGTCTATGGTAGATTTTGGTTTATTTCAGCGAGTCTATCTTGGCTTGTATATCTATGGTAGATTTTGGTTTATTTCAGTGAGTCTACAATGGCTTGTATTAAATGGTCTTTTGGTTTATTTCAGCGAGTCTACGATAGCTTGTATTAAATGGCTGACTCCGGAATTTCTTTCTGTAATGCCCACTACTCATGCAGTTGATTTTCTTGTTTTAGGAGACGTGCTATGGTAGATTTTCAGTTTATTTCAGCAAGTCTACGATAGCTTGTATTAAATGGCTGGCTTTATACACCAGTTATATCAGCAAGTCTACGATGGCTTGTATTAATGGCTGGCTTTTAATTTTATCCAGCAAAGCAATTTTAATTAAAAATGTAAAATCGTTTCTTGGCATCTTGGCAAAGATTTAAAAATTTTAAATAAAATTGACACTATAAATGAATATTGCTAGGTACAGTAACGATAGACTCTTAAGCAGATGCATACTTGCCAGAAGCACGACGATAGATAACTGATTCGCATCATGCTAGTTTTGCTAAATAATAGTGTATGTAGTGTTGATAAACTTTCAAAAAATCCCTAAAATACGTCAAGAATTGTTAAATTTCTTTTCTACTACTATCCCAATTAAGCGAAAAGTTGTCCCAATTAAGTGTTTAAATTATGTATTAATTTATTAGTTTGGTTTCCGTTCTTTGAGATTCGCAATTATGCGTTGCCCCAGTTAAGCGGAATCCACTGTATTAATAATAATCTCTGGTAACATTTTCAGTTTTCTATGGCCCTGCTCAGCCAGTTCTCTTGGTGGTCCAATTAAGCAGAATCGACTGTTTTGTGTTAACTTGGACAATATTAAATGAGGACCTACTGTATTGCAATGTAAATGGCTGCCCCAATTAACTGGTGGCCCAATTAAGCAGAATTGACTGTGTATATATATAAATATAATGTAATATAGAAAAAAATTATTTTTTAGATTTTAACAAACTTCTTTCCATAATCACCAGATTATCAATGATTTAATGTAATTATTAATCAATGAAATTTTTATTTAAAATTATTAATACATATAATTTCAGTTCATAATAGTAGATTAAATTTTCACAATCAATAGATAATATAGTGAATAAATGATCCTGACTTTTATTAGCTAGGTTTTTTTAATAGTGGTATTTACTGATTCAAAAAAATAGATATTATTTATTATAAATATTACATGAATGATTTATATATCAGATCACAAAGCTGTGTATTGATTGTTAACAATATAATTATTATTTATTTACTAAGTAAAGCACCTGTATTAATTAAATATATATTCAATTATACTATATATATCCATGTATAAACCAAAAATTTTGAAATAAAAACTGTTTCTATAAAACAACTATATAAATAGATTTTAAAAAAGATCTATATAAAATCATTTTCTATAAAAGATTGGCTTCTACATTAATCAGTTAAAAATGATAGATTTGAGCATTGATAAGGTTTGAGATTGTTAGGAATAAATAGGTGTCAGATCCCATAGGCCCTAAATGGAACATGAAGAGAATTCAATGTGACTAAGCAGACAAAACTTTAATATTAATAGTCTTTCTGGTCTATTGAAGAATCTCAAGAGAATCAAAAAGAATACTGTAGCAACTTTCTATATAAATTATTTGTTATTGCTATATAATTGTTTGAACAACTCTCATTTATATAGCCATACATATATTTGACAGAAGTGCTAGATTCAGAAAATTTTAAATGTCTAGGAAAAACTCATAATCTAACCTCCAAAAATATGTCTTAATTTAACTATTATTATTTATTTAAAAAAAAAACAGTACATTGCAAATAACAGATTATAGATTATATAATAACATCTCAATTTACATATTTTTTTACAAATTTTTAATTCCATAAATTGATTTATTAAATCATCATAGTTTAAAAAAATCATTTAAAACATCCTTATGCATATATAATATGAAAAATTGTTTAATTTTTGTTGTCTGACAATGATCCTTGGCATATTAATTCTGGGGTCTGGAAAATTCGCCCCCTGCATTTCGCCTCTGACAATTCGTCCCC
This sequence comes from Olivierus martensii, assembly GCA_000484575.1. Taxonomy (NCBI): domain Eukaryota; kingdom Metazoa; phylum Arthropoda; class Arachnida; order Scorpiones; family Buthidae; genus Olivierus; species Olivierus martensii. The sequence continues at coordinate 54,258 of AYEL01086039.1, forward strand.
TACATTTCGTCCCGAGCACGTTTCGCCCCCAGGACATTTCGCCCCCAGCACATTTCGCCCCCTGTAGATAATGAATAGGTTACAAAATTGCAAATATTACACCAAGCTTTTAATGATTCTAATTTATTTTATTTTAATATAATAAATGCACATTATTATCGTTTAAAGTATGAATTTGTATTATATTGTTTTGAATTTGTATGCAATACCTCTAAGGAATCAATCAGAATATGATTTTGAAAAAGTTCGACTATTCTTTTGATAT
>AYEL01086041.1:0-23627 GCA_000484575.1 Olivierus martensii
TGCGATGTTTCCTTTAAATATTTTTTATAAATTAATTTATGCCATTTTTTAAGCTAATTTTTTCTAAATTTCCTTTTGACAGGATAAATAAAATATTAATAATAAAATAAACACGATGAATTATTTTTATATATTTTTAATTAAGGATAAATAAAGATTTCACTATTCGTACGAATAACCATGAGAGTCACTGTATATGCAGGCAGAAAAGTTGAATTAGAGAATTTTTAATAATTTTTGGCCGTCTTAAGTCGAGGATTACCTGTACAGGAGTTCCTTAATTTATGTAAATTATTAATTTAATATAATTTAATTATAAACAATAGTATACGCTGCATATAAAATCTATTTATAAAGTAAGAGAATTTTGAAGCCATGTTGAATTTTACAATATGTAATAATATGCTTTGAGCAGAGTGTCGCTAGATGCGGTTACGAGAGTAACCTTAAGGGAGTGCTCTCCAGAGTGCCGCTAGATATCGCTGCTTCGCCTTAAGGTTACTCTCGTAACCGCATCTAGCGACACTCTGGTGCTCTCACCCCATTCTCACGGGTAAGATCAATGTGCACATGCGCGGCGACACGTGTCTTATCGATACATGCATAACCATAGCCATCGTCATATAAATACTGTCTTTTCATTGGATATTGAAAGCGGCAAAGTTAAGCGATTACGTCAAATTTTCAACATGTTGAAATCTAGCGGCGCGTCGCTGAAGCGGTGGTTTGTGGGATTGTTGCAATAGCAACGGCCGCTGTCGCTGGCCGTTACCGCTGAAAGTAGACAAGTGGAATACAGCCTTTACTCGTTCGGCCACATCGCTGAGAACTGCAAGACTGCGGTTCAGATGGTTTCCGTTGTAGGAAAGAGCACTCATATAAGGAGTGCAAGGCCGAGGCTCTTCGATGCATTAATTGCGCGAAAGCTAACAAGCGGTTTACACTGCAGTTGGAGGAAGATCACTTTTGTATGAGTGCCAACTGCCCTTCTTATAAGAGGGAGATTGAAATCGTTCGAGCACGGACCGCTTATGGCGGCTAATAATCACCGTTTGCCTCAGATGTTGGTTGACCATGGGTTTTTCCCCCACTGCCTCTTCTCTTAGTTGAGGTTGGTGGTTGCTGCTCCCGTGGTGCAGTGTGGTGACGCGCTGTGAGTATTTAGTCTCTGATTTAATCCTTCATAGGGACAGCAGTTTTGACTGGTAGCACATAGGTGCAAACGAGTACTAGTACCTTAATAGCAAGCAAGGAAAATCTTTTGCGGATATATTTGACCATCTGTTGGCTCGTTGAGTCACGATGGCTTTTGTCCCTGTCATGGGGGTTAGTTGCTTTTAGTTCCCAGCTTGCTGGGAATGCCTTGTAGAAATTCTTTCCCTTATGTGACAAGAACATCCTCTAGTCTAATTGACCCTTTTGGGCAAGGTATTTTATGGCACTAGACGCCATAACACGGCAACATTGTGATGCCGGATAAAGAAGGTACTTGTGCCTCCTGTGGACTGTTCGGTGTAACACGACTGATCTGTACATTGGAGGCAATGATCTGTGTTTCAGAAAAATTCACAAATTCATCTGTGTTTCAGAAACTCTGTAGTGCCTATACAAAGCGGAGCATTAGACCATGACGAAAAGTACACGATATGAGCCCTGCAGCCACATGCACCTGCGCTCTGCAAGTAGTACATTTTCCAGAAGGCCTGACAATGTCTCCTTCAGGAATACCCGGTATATTTGTCCAGGCGAGTCGGCAGCAGGTAATGGAATATCAGATGATCTCTGTCAGCCTAAATGTTGACGGAAAACCGAACCTGGTGTCCGCAAGATGTGTGTTAGGTGTGGATTTTCCTCTGCCCACACGATTATTGTGGTTGTTAAACTATCTTTAATGAAACAAGCCTCGTCGGAAAACAGCACAGTGTAGGGAAAATGCAATTCAGACCACGCCAGGAATTTTCGGACGAATGAGCCAAAACATGCAGCGGCGTTACTATGCTTGCAACGGGGATAGGTAGCGCTTATTTTGAGCAGCTGTTGAAACCTCATCATTTCCATCGCGGCTCCGCAGCGACAATGCTGAAAATAACAAATAACAACTTAAACTAGAAATTTTAGAGATAGTGTGTCTACCAAGTTTGATATCCTGTAGCGTGGTCATTTCGTCTTTCCAGCCATGGGTCCATTATAACAAACTGCTTGTCTACATGTCCCTTATAAGTATATATGAATGTTTTCATCTATAAATCTTGTGGCATTTTTTTCTAATTCATAGACAAAATGCCCGGTTTATAGATGAAAACAGCATGATACATACGACAGTACAATTGTGTTGTATCTAATTAGTTTCCATATAATACGATTTTGCTGAAATATTTGTTTGGCGAAAAAGTTTCCATTATTTCCCAGTTTCAACAAGAAAATCATAACCAATACATGCAACAAAAATTTTACCGGAATTAACAGGAGAGAAGCAAACAGTATGCACAATCGCCTGAAGTGAAAATCTGATATCCGAAATTAGCTAAAATATAATCAACCTGTATCTTCTAATGATCAGAAATATCGGAGATTGATATATTTCACGATATACAGGGTGGAAGAAAAATCTGTACCCCTCCAAATAAGTTGATAACTATCATAATTTCAAAAATCTCTTAAATGCCAACAAATAGGAAGTCATGGATGAGCTATATGATGATGACCTCCAAATGAGCTGATTATGCAATTGAAGTCAATTGCAAATCCCATCTCAGAAACCGTAACAGATTGTAATTGGAAATTTTTTCTAACTTGTTCAGCTTTCAATTCTGAACACAATAAAAAATCTCTATCAAAATCAGATAAATAGTTCATTCAAAAATGAAAAGAAAACAGTTTTATATGCAAAGGGTTGACACTTATTTCTGACAATGTAGCATACCAACACCCCAAATCAATAAATTGAAAACACAGAGCCTAATTAACAAGCAAAAACTAAACAAGGATGTACTCAAAATGTCTGCCATCAGCACTCAAGTATAGTTAAGCATGATGTTGGATGGAGTTCCTCATAACCTATAGAGCAGGGGTTCCCACCGGGTAGGTATCGACCCCCTGAGGGTCGATGAAATTTTAAAGGGGGTCAATGATGATCGAGGGGTCTATTTGGGGGTCGATAGCCGAATATGCACCGGCGATTGATCGGCATAATCAAGATAAACATCCCATTGATTACAAAAAAAATTAATAATAAAATTGATAATTAATTCTTTATTGATATAAAGCTATAAAATGTAGTAAGGAAGAAATGATATGAAATAAATATAAGGGGAAAATACACTAAAATTATTTAATATATTTAAAAAACCAATAAAATTTTTAAAAAAATGTATTAATTTTTAATTTGCGATTGTCCATTATTGAAAAGGATTGCATTTCCTCAGAAGATATATTGTTATATACGAGCCACTGGCAAAATTTAAAAGATTTTAATGTTCGCTTCCAAGACATTGAAAATTTGAATGCGCTAGCGTGGATCATAGAACCGCTGTACTGTGATATATCTGATTTTGATATTATGATACAACAAGAGTCGATTGCATCGGAGGAGGATGTTCGAGCGCGAGTCTTATTTGAAACACATGGGTATGCTAAGTTTTGGAATTTAAAAGTCACCCGAGAGAAATATCCCCAAATAAAAGTTGTTACCGAACCAGCATTATTGACTTTCCCTCTTCTTACCTAGTGGAAGCGGGCTTTAGTCGAGTCAATAATTTACTGCGGAAAACAAGAAACGGGTTGAATATTTTTGAACGAGGTGATTTAAGAATTAAGTTAAGCAATTTTATGCCAAATATTAAAAAAATGCATCGATATATCAATCGCAGCCATCACATTAATTAATATCGAACTTTTGTACAATTGGAATCTGTGATTTTATTTCTGAAAACTTGTTTATACAGTATTTGTAAAATTAAAAATGATAATAATGCAAAAAATAATAAAGCATAAATCTAATAAATTATTTTTTCAAAACTTTTGTTCATATTCTTAGTCTAATTCAGCGTTTCCCAAACTATGTTCCGCAGAACACCAGTGTTCCGACGAAAGTCAATAAATGTTCCGTAAAAAATTATTAAAATTAATATAAGCTTCATATGATTTTAAATGTTGTGCCAAGTTGAAACTAGAGTCGCTACTTTATTTTACTATTTTCATGTATTTTATTTTACATAATTTGATGATAAATATTTGTTTGGTTTTCTTAACTTTTATACTTACCTAATTTAATTATTATTATCTACCTATACTATAAAATAACCAAAGTATTCCGTAAAAATTTCAAGATTTGTGAAATGTTCCGTCACGGAAAAAGTTGGGAAACGTTGATCTAATTGTTATCTGTAAGTTAATTATGTGGAATTATTTGTATTATGATTATGCTGTATGTTGTATATTATACAGAAAATTTAAAGAGGTCGATGAAGAAAACCATTCTTTTAAAAGGGGTCGAGGTAAGAAAAAGGTTGGGAATCTCTGCTATAGAGGGTCAGTAAAAGTCTCTGCACAAACAGTAATGATGCGGTCATGAAGATCCTCTATTGTTACTATGCAATAATGAAAGTTGTTGTGGCCTCATCAATTGCTGTTTGTGGGCAAACTGATCTTGGATGTTTCAAGGATTTGACGTATGAAAGATCTAAGTGTTTCACTTTTGAGTGAATTATTCATCCGATTTTGATGAAATTTTTTATTGTGTTCAGAACTGAATGCTGAGCAAGTTTGTAATTGGAAATTTTTTCTTTATCTATTACAGTTTGAGATAGGATTTGCGACTGACTTCATTTGCATAATCGTCATTTGAAGGTCATCACCAGGTCTTCCAATAATGATTTCCTATTTATTGGCATTAAGAGATTTTTGAAATCTATTATAGTTATCAAGTTATTTGGAAGGATACAGACTTTTCTTCCATCCTGTATATAATAGCAGTTACCATGTTTATTAAAAAAGATCAGTCTACACATTTTCGATCTTATCTGTGAAATGTCTGATAAATTCATCTTTAAATACATTCAAAAATATCTGCACATTTTTAATAACAGAACTGAAAATACTGGGTATTTTTTAAGAATAAATATGATTGATCTCAATGCTACCATAGAATACACCACGTAAGCAAAGACGACGCAACACGGCTGCTTTATATTTTTCCGAATATATTTGTGCAATATCCGATATTTAAATATAGGCATATCTCGCTTTATGGCACTTCGTTTTTCAGTATTTCCCAATTATATTTCATGTTATTTTATACAGGCATAAAAAAGCTTAAAAACAAATTTACACTATTTTTCATTAAGTGCACAATTGCTCTAGGTCTAAAAAACTCGAATATATGGCTACATTTTAAATATTTGCTTTTCATATCTTGGAGGATTCAGGTTCAATTCTGAGTCGCATATCTTCAATTTGGCTTCAGGGCCGACTTGTCTGTGTTTTAATTTATATTTTATATATCTATTTTAAGTATTATTTTGCAGATAATTTCCATTTTGAGATATAAAATAAAAACATGGAATATAATTGAGAAGTGCCATAAAGCGATCTATGCGTATATTTCAAAATGAAAATTATACTTAGAATATATAAGGTGATTCAGTAAATTGGGGAAAACTGAAGGAGAATGTAGAGGAACCAATTCTAAGCAAAAGTTCTTAGGATCATTGTTTGATTTGGGGCTTCGTTAAAAAGATGTAAAACCTGAAAGTTTTGTGACGTCATTTTCTCTAGGTGTTAAAACGTGTGTAAAATGCCGAAAGCCAAGCCAAGCCGCAACCATTTTTAGACCGATTCTGCTACTAAAAGTTTCATAACAGATCGATGAAATATTCTTAGGGTTGGCAACATTATTACGCAAAGGTTTACATCAGCACGGATACAATCGTACGGCACCTAAGCACAATTTTACAAAAGTTGTTCAACTGCCGACCACCACATGCAATGCATAGCATCGTCGAACGAAACTTGGGGCACTCTCAAAAATCCTCGGCATTCCACGTACCACGTCAGATACGTCACAAAACTTTCAGTGTTATATCTTTTTAACGAAGCCGCAAATTAAAAAATGACCCTAAGAACTTTTGCTTATAATTGCCTCCTCTACATGCATTTTCAATTTCTCCCAACCTTTTGAATCACCCTATGTATATAAAACATAAATTAGCACATAGATGGATCGGACCCGGAGCCATCTTGAAAAACTAATGGAATGAGTATCAGAATTGAACCTGGATTCTCCATGATGATACGCGAATGCTTTAAAATGCCGAGTTTTTTAGGTTTAGTGCTATTTACTCACTTAATGAGTAATAGTGTAAACGTTTTTTAAACTTTTATATGCATTAACAGTGGTGATCTGGAATTTAACTGCTGAAATAATAAAGTATACCTATATCTACAGAAATATTAATTTATGTATAGTCAACATATTTACACATTTTTAACAAAAAAAAATTGAAAGAATAAGATACGAATCTTTGTTAGGTAAAAATATGGCCGATCACGCTGCTGATGTAAAGATGCAACAGGAATATGATGTGATTAGCTGGTGAATGTTATGATCTAATGAAAAATTTTCCAATTTTTGATTATCCCTATGTATCAGTCAAATCTCTTTCTGGAAAAAATTTCGCAGCTTATATACAAAGTATATATGGTAATTAAAGTAAAATTACAATCTTTTTTAAATTGTTAAGAAGTAATTTATATAATTAAAAATTAAACTATTCTTTTTACATTGATGATTTAGTTTAAATATTAAACAATTTTATTTAAAACTTTTTCTGTTATTGAAGTAACCAACAATATCATTTTTTTTTTTTTCCAATCAATTACAGACTATCCCTGATTTATGTGGATTCATACTTACATCTTTTTCTGTTATTGAAGTAACCAACAATATCATTTTTTTTTTTTTTTTCCAATCAATTACAGACTATCCCTGATTTATGTGGATTCATACTTACATAAAAATTCCGACTTACAAGAAAAATATACTGATTGAAGAAATAATGTAGGCACAAGCATTTCTCTCTTAATTTCATCATTTTGAATGTGTGTTTCGTGTGCTTATTTAATTAATAAGTTAGACCCGAACTCCTCATAAAAAAAATTGCAGATGTGGGTCTCTGAGCAAAAATTCAGCTCCTCCAAGATGGTAAGCAATTGCTTTACCATGCTGCCACCCAGTTGTCTAATGCGCTTATTCTTTAATATAAATATTTTAAATATTATGTCTTTCTGATTTATAGAATTTCACAAAATGATCCAAAGTTAGGGATTTTCTCTATATATATTGTATTTTAGAAATTTTTATTGTTTCCTCTAACTATTAAAAATGTTGGGCAACAGATCGTTTATATAAGAAAACCCAATTGTGCAATATGCTCTCAGTCCTTAAAAAAGATTAAATTTAATTTGTTGCATATTAAATAAGCTAAGCGGATAAACTGCATATTTCAAAAAGATCATTTAAAAAAGATTAAATTTAATTTGTTGCATATTAAATAAGCTAAGCGGATAAACTGCATTTTATTTTCACAGAAATGTAAAATGTTATGTTATACTGTAAATTTCATAAACTGTATTAATAATTTATATTAAATTACATTAAATAAAAAGATATCTGAAATATTTTTCTAACAAAACAGTATAACAACAGTAACAATGATGTTTCAATATATAAAATTATCAGGAAAAACACTACAGATTAATACTAGACCAATTTATTTGTCTTTCCATTTACATTTTCTTATATCTAACAATATACCTTTCTACATCCATTGTATTATACAACACTATAAATGAGAGTACACATTTTAAATCTGCAAAATAAATTGGAAAATAAATTAATATAAAAACTTATAATACTTTTTGTTAACCTTCAATAAATTATTAAACTGTACAAGACATTTAATTATTTCACATAATACTACAGATACAACATGTATGTAAAAAATTGAAAAGTGCCTCTTTAGTGATATAAAAGTAATAACAATTTGAACATTTAATACATATTATATACAAAAATTTTAGTTATAATAAAAGATATTTATTGAATGTGTGTGGAAAAAAAGAGTAAAAAAATCTGTTACAAATTATGAAATATGCCAATGATACAACATTTATAGAATTTTGTTTCTTTAGCAGATAATAGTTAAAACAAACTCTTGCTCAAGATGATTAATACCAGATTAATGAGAACATGAGGAATGAAAAATAATTCAGTGGTAAAACAATTGGAATGATTAAAATTTAGTAGTGAAAATACTCTCAATATAAATTTTTGAATTATATAATAAATAAAAATGATGATGATGCTGATGATGATGATGAATTCTGATGTTGAATGCAAATGGCAATTCCTCATTTTGGCATATTTCATATTTTAATATTAATCTCAGTACTGCTTCATGAAGTTACTATTTCAATATATTGATATATTTAACAAAATTCTTTTGAATACAATACAATTTCAATTAAAAGTAGAGATGCAGAAAACATTAAAAATGATATTTAAAAAATCTTGAAATATTAAAAACCTAAATCATGAGCTTTCTATATAATTTGTAAAAAAAAAAATCTGTTACATGAACTTACAATTGTGGAAGACATTTATATTGCATTTTCAATAATAAAAACAAAATATATTCTAGTAATCAGATCATTATTATATGTTTCCTCCCCTTAATAATGACAGGATACACATTAATTTTGAAGAAAAAATATCATCATAAAAATAATTTTTTGTATACAAAAAAGATAAATAGAAATCCTAACTTGTAGAATTTTATTAATGGATGGAAATTTTACAGTGACCAGAACAAATTGGACAACATTCACTGTATTATTCAAATCACAATGCCAGAGTTGTATACAACTTATAGAACAGCACAGTAATTAGAAAAACACTATATTAGCAACAATTTGCTAGAAATGCACAGTGTTTTTCATTATTACCATGAGACAGTATAGTAAGTTTAAATTATGATTTTTTGAGCCATATTTCATTATATCAGGATAAAGATAAAACTAACTCAAACTGAATTTATAATTCATGCAATTGGCACTCATTCATATAATATTTTAAATACTGTATCAAATTACAGATAACTACTTTAATTAGAACAAAAACAGAATTACTCTTAAAAGTTCAAACTTACAAAAACACATTTTTATAACTCTATAAGTAGCATTAAACCATATTTTAACATTGATTTACTTAGCATGGCAATTTATGTTGACTATATTTCTTTCTAAAATATACTATTTTAAAGAAAATCACATTTGAATATTTTTTATCAAAGTGAAGTGAAATATGTTCTAAAACTTTTTCTTTTTTAAGCTGCTTTCTTAAAATTATCAAATTAGAAAAATAAATTATTAAATAAATCAATTTACTTTTTTTCAATGTCTGAATTAGTACAAAACAAAACATTAATTTAATGTTTTAACTATCATATACAGATGCTCCTCTTGATGAGAAAATGTTTTGATAATCATATCAAGGTCAAAAAATTAAGTTGAAAATGATCAGCAATAATATTAATAGTAGGCAATGTAAGTCTGGATCCTCCAAGGTGATAAGAGTTCACTTCACTACACAGCCATTGGCTACTGTAAATTTTTAATAAAACAGAAAAAGTATTTCTAGTCAATATGCTTTGAAAGTATTCAAGTTTGAAATATTGTAAGGACAATTGTAAAATTGGATTTTCATAAGTCGAATGATCATAAATAGAGGAGCACCTGTATTTAAAACTCTATAACAGGGGTGTCCATACTATGGCCCACAAGATTTCATCCAGAAGCTTGCTGACATTTGTTGCTTATGTAAGATATTTTACATATATAAACACATAGGAAGAAATTAAACAACAGCTGAAAAATACCAAAAATTTTTATAAATATTTTCAATAATTATTTCCTAAATTTAATAAATAATATCATTCACACATCATAATTCTTTGAAAATATTTTGTTGTTTAATTAAGAATTGCAAAATGCCATCATTTTATACATTATGACAATTGCTAAGTATGTTAGCAAAGAAAGAATTTTATTTTTATATTTCAATGTTATCTTATGTCACAACATGACAGCATTCAGAACATTAAAACTATTTAAAATTGCAATAAAATCAATGATTTTTTGTTCAATTTCCTAATGTACATGTTAAAAACAGACATAAAATATAAAATAAGTATTATTTTGTCAGTAATTACAGATAATTTTCTTTTGAAATTAAAATAAAGTAACAGTGATGCAATTTTTATTCATTTTAAAACATACAAAGCATCAAAAGCTGGCCAAAAAGCTACTTATTATGATTATAAAACAACGTGGACTGTTCAAAATTAATTGCAGTTCACCAATAACATTTTAGAAAGCCAATTCTCATATAATTATAAAAATCCTCAAATCGATTCTAATCAGACCTGCCATTCATTAGAAAATTGACTTTGCAGCCCTTTTCCAAAAATGTTTGGAGACCCTTACTCTTTAAATAATTATATTAAGAAACATTGCTGTAGTCTTTTCAATATTAATACTAAATCTTTTTTGTTTAACAAACTTTCATTCATAATCCAAAGATTTTATAATATCTACTAAACATTTTCTCAATGGCAGGATAGATTTTAGTTCTAAATCATACCCTCTATTATTGAATAATCACTGCTTTTAAATTGGCAGTAAAATGCAAAATTATTTAAATAAGAATGCCATGACAGTTTCTTCACTGCAGCATAAACTTCAATGAAGCACATTAGAATTACACCTGTCCCTTGATTTACATAACAGATTGGTTGTATAAATTGAGAGGATAGATTCCATAACATTCAATTAGATAATTTATGCATTTTTTAAAATAAATTTAACAAAACCAATCTATTATGTAAATTGACGGACAAGCATAAAATTTCTTAAATGATTAATTCTAAACTATGGAAAAGAATGACCAATAGAGGAATTTTTTCTAAACAAATTTCTTTAATCTAAACGAGTTGTATATTATGGGAAAAATTATATCTACTCCATTCTATGGTATCATAAGACAAATATATAAATAAATTCTTTTCCTCTACATTATTAAAATACTAGTTTCTAAACACTACTATTTTTTCCCCCTTCTAAGGATAATTATTAACTGGAATTTACTTGGAAATTTGAATTGTTTTAATACATTTTTCTCTATTAACTACATTTAAATAGTATTAAACTTAAATTTTTAAAGAAAACAGTAATGGCAAAATTTCATAATTGATCAAACTCATTAATAAATTTATTTTTATAATCAGTATAATATCAAATTGTAACAACTTTTGTTATTTTTGAAATTTGTATTATTAATAAATTTAATAAGATAATAAACTTCTTTTATTCTATTAGAAAATTTATCAACTAACATACAGAAACATGTCAACAAGAGCTTTTTTTGAAACTAAACTTGGATTGAACATGGAACAAATAAATTATTGCAATTGTTAGCAAACCTCTATAAACAAACTAAACAAGTTAATTCTATTAACTATAAAATTTTGATACCTATATAATACAACAAGTTTAAATCAAACAGCTAAATATTTATGAAATTTAATTTTTTAGTTTTTCATAAAAAAAAAGATGCAATTCTCTTTTTGCATCATTAGTTTCAAACTTTTCTATACGTGAAAAATTTAATTTTGATCAAATGTAAATTCTAATGTGTGTATACATATATATACATATTTTTTTTAACTATAATAAGAAACTGTAAGTTTCAACATTATCAAATTTGTTTTAAGCCAAAAAAAAAAAATAAATAATATTTTTTTTTTTTTTTTTTTTTTTTTTTTAAAAAAAAAATATTTTATTATTATTAATTTAAATGAAATTCAACATTTCTTAAGTTTCTTATAATACTATATACAATATTTAAAACAATAGTTTTGATTAATAAATATAGTGCACATATTAAATTATCATTTTTACAATTAAAAATTTTGGAATAAATTTTAAAATAAAATGAAAATAATATTAGCAATAAAAATGAATGAATATTTACAATTATAAATATATAACATATTTAATATATAACACAAATATCAATTGGTTAAATTATATTAATGATTTTTATAAAATAATTGACTAGCAGTTGGGTTTACATTTTGTACTTTTCAGATAATTGCAAAATTTTCCAATTTATAGATATAGCAAAACAGGTTGGACTGCTACAGTATTTCTTTTCTTTTTTTTGTTTTTTAAATTTGCTATTAAAAATGACAAACATAGCAAAAAATATTTTGTATGATCAATTTATCTTTAAACAAATATCTATGGCTTTTGGTTTTAAAAAATTATGCAAAATTTGAAGTTTTCTCTAAAAGAATGTTATCCACATTAATAATGTTTCTTTATGATCACATCTGAAATATAAAAATTTCAAATCAATAAAACTGTTTACTTTATTTATCAACAATTAATAACAATAAAAAATTTTGTATATCATCAAAAATTAGTGGAAATATCTGATAACTTTTTATTTTTTGATATCATTATTATTAGTAATATTATAACTAATTATTCATAATCATTTAATTAGAAATATAATTAGCACTAAATTTTCAGATATAAATTTCTCATTTTTGATGTTAAGACTATTAAATAAGATATAAATTATGTCTACTGCTCTATACGGATTGTTTAAAATCTAGACGTCTATAAATAGCACAAATGAGCAGACCTAACATTTCAAAAAGTTTTATTAGTAAGAAACGTTTTCGGCTCTTAATAGCCCTCATCAGCTCTAATTACTAACAGTTTTATTCTAGAACATAGAATCCTAACATTCGTTACAATATTCGAAAAATTAAAATCAAAATTATTAAATACAATAAACAGATAAATATAAATACTTTTTGAAATGTTAGGTCTGCTCATTTGTGCTATTTATAGATATCTAGATATTAAATAAGAGCAAAATAATTTGCAGAATCTATACTAAACTTTTTTTATTTAATCTAGCAATATTTTCTATAGATTCCTGAAAATGGTTACATATATTCTCCTTTTGGGGACATGTTTTTCCATGGAAAAAAGGGATATTATATTCTCCAATGACCTTTCTAGGCTATTAGTAGTCTAATTTTGCCGTAATGACAGAAATTAAGAGCCAGATGAACCTTGGAACTACTTCATAAGTATTGAAATATAGTGGGGAAACATGTTGAAGAATGGATGTGACATGTGTGTTAAGCTATGTTGATGAGGCAATGGTATTTGATGTCCCTCTGGCTTTTTAAAATGTAAATGGATGTATATGTAGAGAAGCTGTTTTGACTAAATTTGAAGTTAAGATAGATGGTGAGCAAGAGTGCTTTATGCAGATGATACTGTTCTTTTTCAGAGAGTAAACAAGATTTGAGATGAGTGTTGCACAATTAAACAAGACAAATGAGAAGAAACAGTCTGCTTGCTTTCATCCATATTTTTTATTATTTTATCATATATTGAGTGCATGAGCCTATATGTGTATCCATGCTTTCTACTACCAGCAAGATCTTCAGATATTCTTATCCCTCGTTATTTCCCATACAATGAGTGATAGGATGAGAAAGCATATATTATTATAATATTGCTAACATAGTATGTTATGTGTAATATTTTATGCTTAGGAATGAGATGGGGATATCTATTTGCAATTATAGGAATCTTAGTGGAAATATGTGCTTAAGGACCTTATTTGCTATGTATCTAATATTATTTACAATAAAATAAAAACAAACGAAGTAACAAGGTCCAGCATGTACAAAAATAAACTCATTTACCATAATCATAACAGACAACTTTAATAAGAAAAATATTTTCAGACCAAAACATCCATCTTCAGTTCCATATTTGATACACAATTCAGTCCCATATTATACACAATTGAACAATAATTTAAATTACATTATGTGTGACAACACAGTGTTAAAAGAAAATATTGGTTAAAAATAAAAAAAATACATAAATGAGGACTTTTATGATTTAGTGAACAATGTAAAATTCCAATTAAGTAAGTGTTTTTGTATTCTTAATAATAATAATATCACCATCTTTTATTTTGTTTCATGATATTAAGTTTCTCTAAAAGTCCCTTGAAACATGGTACAGGACAGGATCAGTAATTCTATCATCATCCCAAAGAACATTGTAATTCTCATATGCTTTCTGGCATAAAATCATATTCTGTCTGATCAGATTTCACTTTGGTGTTGCATGATCCTATTACATAATTTCTTGCTTGTTCTATTGATATATACAAGCATACCTCCTTATTACAGCAGTTACATTCCAGACTATTGCTGTAAGGAAATTTTGCTGTAAAGCAAATCACAGCCTTTTTTCATTTGCTAATGCATATAAAAGCTTAAAAACATATTCACACTATTATGCAATAAGCAATACAATAGCACCAGACCTAAAAAAACTCGGCCAGATGGCTGCATTTTAAAGCATTTGCATATCATCTTCAATTTTTCAGGATGGCTCTGAGCCCAGTCCATTTATGTTTTTTATACATATTCTAAATATTATTTTGCAGATAATTTTCATTTTAAGATATAAAATAAAAACATGCAGTATAATTGAGAAGTGCCATAAAGTGAGGTATGCCTGTATTTCTTTATGCAACTATTTTAACTAACTGCTTTTAATAATATACTTATTAATTTTCAACTGCAGTTTAGTGCTGTTATTTACAAGTAAAACTTTTTAATGAAACCAGAAGCCAATAATGTGATTGCGCAATACATAATAACTAAAGTATCCCATACAAGCTATTTAATTTAATTTTAGTTTGTGAATTTTTAGTAAATTTAACTATAAATATTTGTAAAATTTGCTTACTGGATAATGTATATATATTTTACTTTTAATGGGTATATATATCTTATATATTATACATAAAATACATTATTATTATTTATTAATGGAAATTATAGTCTTGGTAATAAATTTTAAAAGTTTATATTCTATTATAAGATAAATGCTTGAAAACAAACTGAAAAAACTTTTTGTATTCTGTTTTTAATGCTGAAGATGGTTGTGTTGTAGCAACTGAAAATGTTTCATTAAAAAGTTTGTTATTAATTTTCATCTGCAGTTTAGTGCTGTTCCTTTATGCAATTATCATTAATGTCTCTAAGAGGAATATTATATACACTACAAGAAAACCTGTGCTAGATGGCCAGCTTTCGGTGGCTGAGATTGTGGCCATCAAGCATAGGTTGATCACCAGACACAGTTAGCTACAAATTTCTTTATTAAATATCAAAGTTTAAAATACAAAGTTTATGATACAGTTTAACGTTAATTAAATATAAGGAAAGAAATCATTAATTAATGTCTGTTTTCAGGATTTTTTCACTTTAGAATGCTCAACTGATGGAAGATCTAGAGCCCATCTGGCATTTCTGATCAAAACACAATTTACGGCCTAGTAGATGCTGCACATAAGGTGCAAAATTAAATATCACTGGCCACAGAACACAGATGGTCATTTTACACAGTTTAAAAATCCCACAATATGCTTGGGCAGATATTAAGGTGGCCACGGCTTGCAGGTTGGCCATCTAGCTCAGGTGGCCACCAGCACAGGTTTTCCTGTATTGTATTCAAGACAATCTCTTGGTTCCTTATCATTATGTAGGAGCAAAAAAATGTCAGAATTCCATTGTTACGTAATATTTGTGTTATACTGTTCTTGAATATATTTTTACAGGTGCTTCCTATGTGAACTATATCTTAGAAAGCATCAAACATGGTTATTATGATAATCACTAGAATCATAGGAAATGCTTTCATTATTACAATTAAATTCTTGGTAAAACTGGTTCTTTTGAGTTTAAAAGTCAGTTTGTTGAATTGCCTACTATTAAAACATGAGTTCTTGTTAAAACTGTGAAATCAAGAACCAGTTTTCAGATGATATATATCTGCTGAATAAAACAAGCCATAAATAAAAAATTTAGACAATAATAGCTTATAAATCAAATCAGTATGCAAATTCTCATGAGTGTATTATTGTTGTAGAGATATTTTTGAAAAATTTATAATTTATTGATATTTCATGATTATATTAAAAAATCTGATGATAAATATTTTTTTCTATATTTCAGAAGTTTATCATCTGAATTTTTAATACATTCATGAATTTATTTCAAAAAAAACCTGATAAAATTTATAAACAATCTCTCTCATCACAGCTTATTCACTCTGCTTTGCAAATTGCTATTCAATCTGCTTTGCAAGTAATTGTTTAGCCAATATACATTATCTAGAAGCAAAGTGGGTTGAACAAAAATTTCCCAGGAAGTGATTTATTGAACTAGTGTGCCATGTCAATGCCACCTAGAAAACAAAGCCTGCTCACTGAATTTCTCCGGGACACCTACGTCATCACCATTGGGACAACGTGCTTAAGCGATGCCATTTTGAGTGTAGTAGACAAATATATCGTAGGTTGGTTTTGAAGAAGTTTTAAACTATTTAAATCACAAAAAATGCCTGGAATTTGTTGCATTCCTGAATGTCATTCTAATTATAAAGGTGGAGATAAAGTTCATGTGTTTGGATTTCTATTAAACAACATTTATTGAAATTATGGGATTCATTCAATACCACGTATGAATTTCATTTTCAACAAAAATTCAAAGGTACGAATTTCATTCTCAAAATTCGATTATTTAACATGTATTATAGCATATAGTATATGATATGAGCATAATTTAAACTTAAACTGTCAACAAACTTAATTATAAACTGTTAAATATCAATTTCACTTGATTGAATTGTGTAATATTAAATAAGGTCAGAATATTAGTTAAGAATAAGTTAAAATGAAGCAGAAAACCTTGGAAAAAAGCTGTTGATATAAACTATATTTATTCCATTTAATAAGCTATTTACAGCAGATTAACAGTATATTAATGCATTGATCCCTTTTTACATGTTTCACAAAAAGTTTCCCTAAATAAAACTTTACATTAAAAAATTGTGCCATTATTTAAAATTTTGAATGTTTATTAAACTTTACTTGTTAATGACTATTTGCATTTATCTGATCAACAACTGAATTCAATTAAATACTATATTTAAGACCTTTTCAGAATATTGAATTGAAACACGGGCTATAATATTTATATTTATTAAAGAACACAAATCTTTTTTTTCTTGTTTCTAGAATGAAGGATTCAAATAGACTAGATACAAAAATAAGATGGCAAAGTGAAGATGCAGATATGAAGAAAACATCTGAAGATCATAATTTTTCATTTGTTAACAATAAAACATATTCCTTTATATATTAGAATTAAAAAAATCTTGTAAAATATTTAAGAGATTTTGATATATAGAGATTCAAATTTAGTTCATCAGTTATACTGTGCCAAATTAATAGCATGAACAAATGAATGTATTGTATATATATAGTTAAAATAAATACTGTTTGAGTATTTGACTCACTGGTTTTTATTTTTTAACACTAATAAGTACATTACTTATAGCTAATTTGGTAGACTATCATAGCATTGCTCTTCAAGTGGTAAAATAACTCCACTGCTGAATTGTTCAGGGACTCATGTCATCACTAATAGAGTGTAGAGTTAAAAGTATAATTATGGAGATAATTATAAGGTATATATAGGCAAAGTTTCTTTTTTTAAAATGAAAAACAGAATATAAGCATTAACTATTTGTATCGAAGATATAGGCAATATTTTTACCATTTTTAAAACGACAATATAATCAAATGATCTCTTTTTGCCACAATTATTCTAAACATTAAATTGATATTTTTATATTTTAAAAAAATCAACTAGTGAATTCTAAAGAGCTGGAAGAAATAGATATTGAATTACTATTTGTTTCAAAATATTAATAAATTGATATTCAAGAGACACTCGTTCACAATTTTTAAGATCTTTATTGAGTTCTTTGGTAATAAATTAACACTATGAAATTATTAAAATTTAATTCTATATAACAATTATACTAGATCTCTAGAAATATAAAAATACAAGATAATTAATTATATACCCTATAAAATCAAATTTAATGACTCATAAAATTTTTTTTCTTGTAAAAAAATGCATAACTAAAAAATAAAGAAGTTTGTATAGAAAAATTTCAGATCTCATTAAAACAATATTAAGGAGGTACAAAGTAAAACATTTTATTACAATATTAGATTTCATATCCAGCCCTTTGAATTTTTCTGCTACAACTATACTGTTGACATTAATTTATACATTTATTTGCTTACAGTTTGAAATTTTCTTTTTGTTTTTCCACACTTTTTGATAACAAGATCATTCTTTTGAAAACATAAATTTTTCAAAATAATATTTGTGACTGACCATTAAATTATTTTTATAGCATTTCCCATATCATGCCCATTGTTACAAAAATAGTTCTCAAACAAATGACCTTCTGAAGAGAGAATATCTAAAATCAAAGAAGTAATAAATTCTCTCTGATTTTGTAATTTGAAAAATTCTTTATGATTTGACAATTTTGTTTATGACAACAAATACATATGAAACAGCATTAACAATAATTTCTGATGGGAAAATTAAACCACTTCAATTTAAAGCTGCAATGAAATTGTTAGCATCATTCTTTTGGTTTTCAGAAAGCAATATCATCTTACAAAAATTACATTTGTGATTTTTTAAAGCACATATGCACAATAACCACTAAAATAATATGAGATACATATTCCTTTAACTCTGCAAAATCATTTTGTTCTATCCAGATTTGTTTTGTCTAGATTTTTTCCTATATCATCAAAGATTTTTTCACATGATAATTCTGAAATAGAAAGCATTGAATTAATACACTTTATGTAAGTAAACATAAATGCTGGGAACTTAATGCATACTCTCTGGCCAAAAATAAGCCCTACTTTCAATGATTGGGTATATCAATGATTGTTATGTAAAAACTATAAAGTTTAAATTATCTTATGAGTGTAATTTAAAATTAGTAATTTTTCAACAAATAAAAACAATAATAAACAATTCTGAACATTCATAAACTGCTACTTACTTATATAACAGCAAATATGTTATAATCTCTGAATATCAGTTATTATAAATGCTTGGCATTTGAATTATATTACATATGGTTAAGCCTATTTAGGCTTACCTATATTAGCATGGTATTTTATTGATTTTGATATAATAAAACTATAAAACTTTAATACTTATATTCGATGTTTTTTGTTTTAAAAATATGAAACTTTGTCTATACAAACTTTACAATTATGAAGATAATTATACTTTAACTCTGTTACTCTTATTATATGCTATAATTCCCAAACAATTGAATAATCCACTACTGATGACATCAAATTTCAGTGAGCAGGCCTTGTTTTCTAGGTGGCATTGGCCATGTCCACCTATAATGGTAGATCAATGTTTGCTTGCTTTTGTATTTTCTTATTCTTTGCATAAATCGAAATAAAAATGTAATAACAATTAATAAATAATGCTTAATTTTTATTTTAATAGAATTAAACAATATTTTTCAATTTTAAGCATTTTATATATCATTGAAAAAAATTCAGTTTTGTTTAGGAATTTCAAAAAATTCAATTTATTTAACACAAAACTGAAATAATATAAATAAAATAATCTAAAAAAATGAGAAAATATAAGGATATTCCATAAATTTTAACGAATTCCAAACAGGTTTTCCTAAATATATTTTAAATATCCAAAAATACCTATAATAATATTTATATCACTAATAAACATAAAAGAAACAGATCTGTTAAAAAGCACATCAGACTGATTTTCTTAATAAAATAAATACTATAATCTAATAGAACTGTAAACAATGTCCTTGATTGACATATGTAGAAAGTTCCTCTTTGACATTAAATGATTAATTGTTTTATCATCTCCTTCACTAAGTGAATGAAATATAATTTCACATCAAATTGACTTTAAGGCAAAATATGATTCCACTTCAATCAAAAAATCCAGTATCAAATCTAGCATTATGCATATACCAATAATATGAGTATATGTTATCTATTTTCAGCATTTTTCAAAAACTTATACATCATGAAGTTAAGTAATTTCATATAATTGTATATTATTCCAGATGTGTAGATCTCTAATATATAATCCCAAATAATTATAGCACTTTGAGCAGGAATACTATTATATTTATACCAATAACACTAAATATACATACAAAAAATTTATTCTGTTTATTCGTTACCCAGAGCACTTTTGGCTTAACAAATAAACAGAATAAATTTTTTGTATGTATATTTAGTGTTATTGGTATAAATATAATCGCAAGGCCTTAAATCTGTTATCAATTATTGTACAGTGGTACCTTGGTTAACGATGAGTGGCGACAAGAAAAAAAATGTCTTGGTTAATGATTCCTGATTATATGAACTTCCGACAAAATATAGCTCTATAACAGCTTGTTGTCGCATCACGTGATTCGTTAGCTCAGTTGTTAATTGTTATTTTTTTTAATCACAATCAGTTCAAATCCAACAATATCATTATTAAAATTAATAAAATTATAACCATATAAAAATATATTTAAGTAAATGATAATTAACATATAGTAATGAAAACAAATTATTTTTAATTAGACGTGCAACAGTTCACTAGTTTTTAGTTTTTTAAAGATGATTTCTTTATTATTATTATTATTAAATTCTGCCAACAAAGTCTGATTCTATTGTTTGTGTTATATATTTCTTGACACCTGCAAGTGGTGTGACGTTGCAGTTTGATTCCATTAGAAGAAAAAAAAACGTCTCCGAGATCCTACAGTTCATATAGACAATAAATCGGCGAATGTGTGTCATTATTCATTCGCTATCAAAAGGCAAAATCAAATCTTATCTATATAATAATCGTTGAATCTATGCTGCTAATCAGTATTTACGGGTTCGTTTAGATCGGAAGAGCGGTTCAGCAGGAATGCCGAGTAGTGTTTACAGGTTTGTTTCTCAAAAAACTCCAAAGTGAGCCCAACTGTCCTGGTGAGATTGATAATTAAAAACTGTTTTCATGAACAATTCATTTTATTAATGTTAATTATTTTTGCAACAAATATAATAAATAAGTGATATTTTCCATATTTTTAGGACATTTTAAATGAGTTTTATCTTCATTTTTTATATTTACTATGGTTGTGGGAAGGAGCCGGAATGAATTAATCAATTTTCAATTAAATCCTATAAGAAATCGCGCCTTGGATAATGACGGTAATCCTGGAATGGATTACCGTCATTCCACTACAGTGGAACACACTTCCTACAGTGGTACTGGGTTACCAAGGTACCACTGTAGTTTGTTTTGAAATTTGAAGGCCAGTAGCACTTGCAGTTACTGTTAATTACTCATATAAACTGCTTATTCATTTCATCTTGAAGGAGAATTATGTATAGCTAGTTTAAATGACATTTAATCTCAAAAAGAATTAAAATTCTTGGGGCAATATTTTAATACAATGGAAAAACACTTCTGCCAGGATCACAAGTTTATTCTTTTTACATCTGTTCTAAAGAATATATGGAATATATTACTTATTACAAGTACATAGAATAATTTTCTGTAAATGTTTGATAACATCAACTAAATATTTGACACAAATATGATGGGGATTAGAATATGCTATGTAACTGTTCCACATTGTGGACTTGTAAAAAAATTACAGCTTTCCAATTGAATTATCTGTATAGTTTTTCTGTAAAGCTCAATCCCATTGATTCTCTCCTTCAGTACAATGACCAAACCCTATTTGCTTATTTACCATACAATCCTAATACGAAATCTCATATCCCTTACGAAGATTTTGCAGCTTTGAACAAACGAACAATCTAAAAACATAACACGAGTGTAGTGATATCTAATTTTCATACTTTATGAATGTACATAAATCTATTATACATAAAGTGAAAATGATTAAATTTATTACATGTTTCTTAAAAAATTCATTTCTCTTTATGGAAATTACAAATCAAACCACAAAAAATAAGATATATAGATATTATGTACAGTTCACATTTTGTGTATTTGAGTTATTTGTCTCAAAAGAAAATCTAAAGAAGTTCAAGCAGATGATTGTCTGTAATTCTTCACATCTAACAGTTTCTTTCCACACATTGCACAAATTCCTGCAATGATTTATTTAACATTAAACTTCTTCAAATAAAAAAAATTATCATCTGAAAGCAATACTTACCTTTTTTATAAGCACAAGCTGAAAAGAAAAATTTAAAATATTTAATAATGCATAAATAAATATATGTAAAACTTTTAGCAATTATACAAAACCATTACTTTGTAATTTTCAATCATTCATATTCAACAAATGATTTAATAATAGTAAATTCTAAAATGAGATTTTAAAATGAACACCCTTACATTTTTACTTTATCATCAAATATAGTAAAACATTGTTAATTCAAATTATTTTTTTTCAGTTCGTATTAAATGGACACACTTTTATATTATTTTGAATTTATTAGATTTTTTTAAAAAAATACAACAAACATTCTAAAATAGCAGAAAATCTGAATCTAATGATCACATTTATTTTATGTACAGTAAGGTCCCTATTAGCCAAGATAATCAAAAACTCTGATAGCACTGAAAATTCGTATTAAATGGACGCTCTTTTATATTATTTTGAATTTATTAGATTTTTTTAAAAAAATACAACATTCTAAAATAGCAGAAAATCTGAATCTAATGATCACATTTGTTTTATGTACAGTAAGGTCCCTATTAGCCAAGATAATCAAAAACTCTGATAGCACTGAAAATTTGGTTTATTAAGCTAGATTTAAATGCATTTATATGTACACTGTTTTCATTATATAATTTAGTCTTTTTTTGGCTAACGTTTTTAATCTAAAAATCTAATGATTCATATTATATTCACTGATGAAAAATCTTATAGTATCATTTAACATTAATGCATTAATAGAGTTAGAAATTTAAAAAATTTAGGAGTTGCAATGGAGATTTAAAAATTGAATCAAAATATATTTATAATGATTCTATAGTCTTGATTGGCATGCTTGAATCTTTGCTATAGTGCAGAATAATATCTAGAAGAGTTAAAAATTCCTTTCAATATATGTTTAATATCAAATGACAGATTTGCATATATTAAGATTTATTCAAAGAAACCAATATATCTCAATCTGCATTCTGTACATATATAAACTGAATAAACTATAAAAGAAATATAATTATGGGCACTCCATAAAAATAATGAAATTAACAGATTACAAAGATTTCTGTTTAACGATAATGTGCATTATATGATTTTTCCTCAAATTTTTACAATACAGGTAGGCCTCGATTAGCGCGAATAATTGGTTCCACGAATTTCTTGCACTAATCGAAGTATTAACTCTATGGAAAATATCGTAATTGGTTCTTGCTTTGTGAGATTCCGGCCATTAGCTAAGTTTCACGATGAATAACCACAATACTAACTTAACACTAACCATTTAAGAAATATTTATTTTCATATTTTACATCATTGTTCATCATCTAAATTAATAACTTACC
>AYEL01086044.1:0-16903 GCA_000484575.1 Olivierus martensii
TGCATAGATTTTTATAAATTTTTTTATGTTAGGTTCGACTCTTGGGTTCGACATTTATAATAGCCAAACACAATATTGATTCTAAATTTTCATTAGTTAACTGGCAGTGTGTTACCTTGTACGCATACAATATTTTAATTGCCTATTTCCAAGTCTATTTCGCGCACATAAATATAGTAAAAATAAAAAAATGCTTATTATTACAGATATGATTATTTTTTTCTTATTATTTAAAAATATTAATTTCGAACCACTGTAAAAATAATTTCACATCAGAAAAATATTAAAGGATTCCCTTGATTTAGTGCGGGTTTGAATAATGCGGTTTTGATTAGTGCGCAAAAAATTTTGAATCTATCCCTTAATATATGCGGTACCAAATTTGATTAGTGCGCTTCAACAAGTGTGATTATTATTTTTTTTTTTTTTGCAAATCCTATGAAGCGTTGCCAACTGAATTTCGGGGAATGTAGTCTACATGATTAGAGCACTGCAATAAATTTATTTATTTTTTTAATTCCGTTAATATTACGACTTTCGTCATCTAATTGTTATAATTTTAATTGGTTCGTAAATTTATTTATTAATAAATTTAGCGTGAATGGAACCTGCCTAATAATAGCCATTGCAATATTATATAGCCAGCCTTGCCTTCAATTCTTCTCTCTATTCGATGTCTACAAACGTGCAATTATTTTTTACAAAATTTATGCAATTTTATAAAAATAATTTTTTTTGTGAAAAATAAATTTTAATTTTTACTATAAATTTTTAAATACCTATACATATTCCTAATGATTTAAAGTACATGTAATGCAATATAGATACGTTTTGAGAGAGGAAAAAAATACATATTTATAATTTTGATATTTTCCAGTTTAAACCAAGATTTAAACTGAACGTGTTGCTAATGGTAACAATGTGTCATCATTCGTACGCTGTTTTCCCATTAGTACGGAGAGCGGCGATTTATGCATCCCTATGTATTATTTTAAATATATAAAAGGAACGTTATTTATAGATTTCGCCTATAACTTTGGTTAAACGAAGAGCGGCGATTTATGCATCCTTATCTATTATTTTAAATATATAAAAGGAACGTTATTTATAGATTTCGCCTATAACTTTGGTTAATTCTAGTTAATTCTGAAAAAAATACATAATTAAATAATATTTAATTAATTAAATACAGTTAAGTCTGAAAAAATCCCATAAATTTCTTGAGGGATGGTAACTGGTTTCACTTCTAGGCCTTTTGGAAGAAAAATGTTTTCCATAAGGCCTAGTTCTCAAATGCAGTAACGGATGATGGAAAACGTCGACGGGACTTTGATTTCTGTCACTGTTCCATTGCCGTTGTTGTTGATGGTTCTCACTTGTGGAAATTCAGTATGCGGATTGACACGTTCGCCATCTATTAGTATATATCATGGATGTATGGTATACATTAATATGCAATTGTAAACAGAAAATGGTGGTAAAGAACATTGTTATATTATATTTCTTTTGTTTACTTATTTTAATGATGGAAAAGTTTAAACTAAAGAAGAACATTGTTATATTATATTTCTTTTGTTTACTTATTTTAATGATGGAAAAGTTTAAAATTGCCCGTTTTCTACATGAAAACGGGCAATTTTAGTTAAAAACGTTTTTCAGAATCATAAAAGATTTGGATTTAGTGATGATTTATTATCATATTTTTAGTTTCTTTTTGAAAAAATGCAATAGTATATTATAATTTCTCATAAATATTTTTCTTTATTTTTATTCTTTTCTGATTTTTATTTTCACCCGCCGTTATGTTTAAACCAAGATTTAAACTGAACGTGTTGCTAATGGTAACAATGTGTCATCATTCGTACGCTGTTTTCCCATTAGTCAAGTGACCTGGTGATTGTGCTGTGTTTATGAACTCTTGGTACTCCTCGGTGTTCTCCGTCCAATCACTATGCTATACACTTTTGCGTTTGTAGTCTCTACCTTATTGGATTTGTGCAACGCTATTGAACTCCTTGTGATTTTATTTTGATCTGCAGTCATTTGTTTCTTCCCCAATGGTGCTCTTCTCCGTATTTCAATTGTGTTGTGACTTTATGCTGGGATTTTGGTGTTCACTCGTCGGACGCTGTTCTCGCCTGACTGAGTTCACTTCTAAAATCGTACTGCTGTAAAACCTTCTCGATCACATATTTCAACTAGTCTTCTGCAAGCTGTTGCTGTTGTTTTTCAATCGGACGCTGTTCCCGCCTGACTGAGTTCACTTCTAAAATCGTACTGCTGTGAAACCTTCTCGATCACATATTTCAACTAGTCTTCTGCAAGCTGTTGCTGTTGTTTTTCAACTGTTCTACGTGGAATCTCCAAATCATACAGCCTGCTGTTTTGTTCTGGGTTCCTCTGGACAATATTTCAACTGTATTTGATTTTCGGTGTTCTGACATTGACTGTTCGCACACCTATTGGCTACAATTAATCTTCAGTGTATTTATTTCTGTTTTTTTTTTTGTTTGTTTTTTTTTAATTGTTGCGAGTGCTCATAGAACTCGGGTGTGGTTGCTGCATCTTCTCATTTCCTCTAGTAATCTGTCACACTTCTTTTGACAAGACTTTTATACTATCCTATTCTTTCCCTCCCCTTCTCACTTCCCTTCATTCTTCAAGGGTTATACCTAGGAGTACGCCCTACTAATCCTTTCCATCAACAAGCAAACTTTTTGCCGTTCCTCAAATCGGAACGGTGAAACTTCAAATTTCTGATGTTTGTATTCCGTCGCTATCGATGGCAAAATTGACGTCATTTTGCCGTTCCGTCGACAATTCCGTCGTTAGTTGCCGCATGTGAGAGCCAGACCTAAGAAAGTGTTGAGCCAGCTAGTCAGTCGGATAGCCACGTGATAAAGTAATGGTTTACCAGCTTAGAAGATTCCGATTCTATTCCAATCCTATACCTCCAGTTTTTTAGGAATGGTCCGGGTCCAGCTCATGATCCCCATCCTTAAACCTTCCGGTTGATCTAACCATGGGTTAGCCAGCTTATGATGGATTCTAAAAGTGACTTCTACTAAATATATTTGATATAGATCCATGTGCGATTTGCGGCTTAATTAAAACTAATCGAAATGGCTGCTATATTTATACTGTATAAAGCAACAACCATTTCGAAGCTCACGACTGGATGGATTATCGTAAGAAAGTATATCGAAGTGTTAAAGGATAAGGATTAACGTCCGGACTCAGACTCCTCAAAAGTCTAGAAGTGTAGGATCTGAATTTGATCGCAGGTTTGATTACGGTTCAATCTCAAATCCTTATAATGTAAAATTATCACTTGAACAGCTGTCTGATAGACTTTACTGTTCGCCAAAAGGTGGCTTGACAAATATTAAAAGCCTCCTAAAACCACTCATTTGATTTTTATTTCAAAAACGATACAGACATTATTTTTTATTTTTAACCACTCCCTAATCACTGTCAATTGCGAAGGACTAAGCTATTCAGTTCTTGACACATGGTCATTATACCGTGAAAATATCTTTTCCTTCCTTTTCTTTATTGTTTTGCATTGATTACAACACGAGATTATTATGCGGCTAGGTATTTCAATGTCCAAACAAACCGACCCCCACCCATAGTAGAGAAAGAATGGAATTCGGCTACCCGGAATGGCCCTTCCTGAAAATATTCTAGATATATAGTACAAGAATTTTCCAAGTGGCAAGCAAATACCATCGATGGCAAATAATTAACTACACGACCATCCGGCCGCACGGTTAAGTATGACTGCTCAGAAATTACGACAAAAAATTTTGAAAGTATGCTATTCTTGCAATATATTAATTAATTGTTTATATGAACAGAAAATGTCTAAAAGTTTGTCCATCTTCCATTAACTAACATAATCTATATATTAAAAACAATACATTATATCTTTATTAGATGTTAAAATTCTAAATTATTATGAATGCCCATGGGATAACCCATAAAGAAAATGCTGAAAACAAAAAACCAGTTTAATTCATGAGATTAGGTTATAGTTAATTAAGCCGCCATATCACAACTTGGGAAATTTTTCATCTGGCAAAAGTCACTTTTAGAACCACCGTAGGCTGGTCAACACCTAAAGTGGGGTCAGGTTGAAGGATGGATTCAATGAGCTAGGCCAGGACTCCTCCTGGAAAACTGGATGTATGAGACCTGGATCCTCCAAGATAGTAAGGGAATGTTTTGCCTTACGGCTATCTGGCCGACATATTTTTTATCCCCTTCCCTATGGGGTTATGTTTAAACTTGTCTCTCGAATACAATGCACGCGAAATGTAATGTGGCTACGAGAGGGGCATGCCCGCCAGACGATCCAATGTCCGATTAGGTCTCTACCGCAGAATCCTAGTGATGGATGCGGGCACCGACGAAGTAGTATCAATTCCAAATAGGAGCCCACTGATGAGCCTTCAGTGATAGACCTTGACAATTGCCAATCTGAGACGACCACTTTAAGTACCTTTTATATGCCACGCAGGTTCAGAAAGTGGGTGTATTCTGTTTCCATCCATGGGGGAAATCTGGTCGACTTTAATTCTTGAATCCTATTTATTGGAGTTTTATGCAGATCTCCAAACTTATCAATTCTGATCGGGACTCGCAACTATTTTAGTCTGTGATCGGCTCTGCAAAGATGAAAAACGAAAAATTTTCATGAAAATAAAATATCGTTATATCGTTATCGTTATTTGCCAAAATTCAATTTAAATTCTGCTAATTAAATAATAATATCTTCGATAGGTATACATCTAGACCCATTTTGCATCGGAGATGCAAACTTGAAAAAGCGATCTATATTGAAACGATTCAAATATCGAATATGAATTTCCATTATAAATTCATTAAAATATGAAAGAAAAATATTTTAATTGTTTCTTATAGAATCAGCTCTGCAGAATCCTAGTGATGGATGCGGGCACCGACGAAGTAGTGCCAATTCCAAATAGGAGCCCACTGATGAGCCTTCAGTGATAGACCTCGACAATTGCCAATCTGAGACGACCACTTTAAGTACCTTTTATATGCCACGCAGGTTCAGAAAGTGGGTGTATTCTGTTTCCATCCATGGGGGAAATCTGGTCGACTTTAATTCTTGAATCCTATTTATTGGAGTTTTATGCAGATCTCCAAACTTATCAATTCTGATCGGGACTCGCAACTATTTTAGTCTGTGATCGGCTCTGCAAAGATGAAAAACGAAAAATTTTCATGAAAATATCGTTATTTGCCAAAATTCAATTTAAATTCTGCTAATTAAATAATAATATCTTCGATAGGCGTACATCTAGACCCATTTTGCATCGGAGATGCAAACTTGAAAACGCAATCTATATTGAAACGATTCAAATATCGAATATGAATTTCAATTATAAATTCATTAAAATATGAAAGAAAAATATTTTAATTGTTTCTTATAGAATCAGCTTTCAACGAATAGAAAATACACAAGTGGCACCTTCAATGTGCATAATACTCTTACTTAACTTTAGGCTGAACTCACACGAACCACAACAGAACCACGCCACAACCACAAATCGGCGGTTGCTTGTGAATAGTCTTGAATTATAATTATATTAATATAGAAACGCATAATCTAACTCAGACGGACCACTAAACTGAAGTCGGTTTCAACGACTGTCGCTACTTGTGGTCGATATTATCCACAAAATTGTGGTCGTCAGTGGTTGAGCGCAACTCACACAGTGCGACATACCGACCACTAGCCGCCGACAGCGCTTCCTGTCAATCAGCAATTGGTAACGGATTGCGCATATATACGCGCAGTCCCTTACCGACTGCGCATATAAGTGGTTCGCGAATGGTTGATTTCGGCCACAATCCAACCACACGGTAATCACCGTTTTGTGGTTGTGGTGTGATTCTGTTGTGGTTCGTGTAAGTTCAGCTTTAGGAGTAGTAACTGAACGACGCACCGTACTAATACTAAATGGGAAAAATATTCCTATGAATATTCTATAAAGAATAAAAGGCATAACGATGAAAATGTCTCTTCCGCTAGCCACCATGCTGATGATATAAAGTGAGCCAAGTAACAGCATTATAAATTTGATAAAATAGATGATAGCCGGATGGCTGCGTAGTGCATAGTAAAAGCAGTAAACCTTGCAGTATTTGGATTCAACTCCCAGTTCCGCGACTCCCGGTTTTTTAGGAGGGATCCAGCCACCTGGTCCGCTGAATCCCATTCTTCAATTTTCCGGTTAACACCATCATAGATGTTGGCTAGTCTGTGATGGGATTTAAAAGTGACTGACCGCAGATATCCCATATATAATATGGCAGCTTACCTGAAACTAACCTAACTGAATAAATTAAATAATTTAAAATAATATCGTTAGAAAATAATATATAGTATTTATTTTAATTTAATCCAACCGTTCTGCAAAATTTTTACTATGACGTATTATATTGTATTTAATTAGCTACATTAACAGTCATAAAATAAAAACTTTAGGGATACGATTTTATCAGTTTCATAAAGATGGTGAATATCAAGGAAAATGGATTTCATTTGTTTTATGTATTGCGCACCAGAAGTACATGTGCACAAATGTATTTGGAGCGATAACAGTACCGTGTAATGCGAGCCGTTATGCTATCAAAGGAAAAATGGTTCCAGGAACAACGTAAATGCGGATTTTTACAACTCAAAGTGAAATATTGTTGTTATTCTTTTACGACGCAACTTCGAAAAAAAAAACGTAAACCGAAACAATACAAAGTAGGATTTGAATATATATTAAATTAATATCATTTCAGAAATGTATAAATTTAAGCTATTTTTTAAGAAAAATGGTATTCGTTTTATCTTTTATCCTTTGTCGTTAAATATCTAAAGAACTAAACATTGCAGATCATTTAAATTTTAGTGGATTATGCTTTATTCTCTCAGTTATATATTTATTATTTTAGAAGTTAATAAGTAATTTGTAACGAAACAGATATCAAAACAAGAATGATAACAGTTTAAATCATTAAAATGCTGATATCTCTGAAACTATTTGTCAAACCTGAATAATACAAAATCATTTAAAAGGATTTTAATATCTAACGTTTTTATAAATGATTTTGATATAAAATCTTTTAAAAATGAAAAAATTTAAATAATTTACATGTAATTCATTTATTTTTTTTCAGAAATTTTTGAAAGATATAATTAATATTAAATGAAGCCAATTGTGAACATTTCTAATATGGATAATTTATTCTATTATCAGGATTGGTCTAAAAATTTATTTAAACAAAATAGGAACGTTTTTGACCATTAATTAAATCTGCTTCTACTATACGATAACAAAGAATATAACAGATCTTAAATCTCTCAAAATTCAAAATTTTTTAAGTAACTGTGATGTCGTAGTTAAATGTGATTTTATTTCGCATCTTAAAATTTAAGAATTATTCAAATATTTATTATCGTACGTACTTGAATCAAATTAAACGAAAGACCGAAACGTTCCTGTTTTATTAAAATAAGTGTTCCTACTCTTAAAACTGTCTTTTATCGGTAAGCATCTCTTGTTATGTAAATCAATTCTTCACATCTTTTTAATTGTATTTACAATTACTCATAATCTTGTATACTTTAGTTATTAGTGACACTTCTATAAACTTTATTTTTCACATTTTCATAAAATAATTAAATTTTTAAAACTGCATGAATTGTATTTCTTTACTCCTGTTATTTCATACTTTCTGTGTAAATGATTAATGAAGTTATAAATCGAATGTGATTTAGCAAGTAAAACATGAAACACCGAGAATGCATATTTAAGAAGGAATGTGATTTAGAAGTTCAGCAGTTCTGGAAAGAACTAACTAATTGCTTATTTTCCCTAAATATCTTTTATTTTGAAATAGTTAAATATAGGAGATTAAAATACACATCAAAATTATCTTTAATCTTATCATCTCTATGTTGAATGTCATTTAAAAAATCTACTAAATACTTCTATTTATTTATTATAGAAAATCTTAAAAGTTTGAATTATCATAATTTTAAATGATTAAAGGTAAAAAGTTAATTGATATATGTTCCAGATAATTTTCAATGAAGTGATCTTCATGTTTAATTTCATGAAACTTCATTAATTAATTTAGGATAAATTAAAGCGAAAACTGAGAATTTTTGAGGTTCCTTCATTTTTTAAGTGATTGAAGCCATGTGGTTATCTTTAATGGCTTAATAACATTACCAAATTTCATGAAAATCTACTAAATAGTTAAAAAGTTATTAGTGCGGGAGAGACATCAAGATGATCTTATAAGCCTCACTCTGTTTTAAACAGTTAAGCTAAAAATGTGAAAAAATTAATTTAACCAATTTTTTAATTTTTTAAGATAAAGTGAATTTGAAATGTTAAAAATTCTATATTATATGCTATATCTCAAAGAAAATAATAATTTATTTATATTATAAATAAAATATATAAGAGTATGTCGTAAAAAATTTCAAATCAACAGTATCATAACTAATGTAGTAAATAATAATAAATCCAATTTTTATTGATTATTTAAATGTAAAATTGCATAATTTTTTCGAATGCATTCGTATCACATAATACAGTATATCTTCGATTTAGTTTAGGATATCCTAGTGTAATACTTAATTATATTTTTCTTTTCGAAGGAATGCGGACCAGTAAAATCAGTATTTTTTTTTTTTTTTGGTCTTTTCTTTTCGAAGGAATGCGGACCAGTAAAATCAGTATTTTTTTTTTTTGGTCTTTTGTGTGTCCTCCATTAATAATTTTTGAAATAATTAATAGATTTTCATGAAATTTAGAAGAAATATTTTGTCATTAAATATAACATGAGTACTATATCTTTTAATTCTTCAGCTTCAATCAATTAAAAATGACGGACATTCAAATTTCTAAGATGCTCTCTTAATATAGCATGAAATAATTAATGGATTTTTAACGAAATTTAGCAGAAAGGTCATGTCACTGAAGATAACAGTGATGGCACATAATTAACTATTTATTTTCAACTATTTAAAAATGGTGAACATTCAAACTTCTGAGATTTTCCTTTAATAACTATTGAACTATTTAATAGCTTTTTATTATATTCAGTAAAGAGATTACGCTATTAAAGATGAATTTTACAATACAGTATGCATTTTAATATACACGATTAATCATTCAAAATAGAGAAAGTTCGAAAGTAGACAATAAGTTTCTTCCAGAAATGCTTCTTAATTTTAGCTCCAGAAATATTATCACATATCTAATTACTATGAGTAGATGTACAATAACTAATATCTGATATGGGTATTATATGTGACGCATTCAGTCCACAGCTTTTAATATTTCATAACTGATTATAAGAATGGATATAAATCCATATTTTAAAATTGTTCAATCTAAATTAAATCTTTGAATGAGATACTGTTCAATAATATAATTTTTATTTGATGTAGCAATGATTCGTAGATATTGATACTATATATTGTATATTGCATTTTATTGAATCCGGATATCCAGCAACTTAATTCTAAATTTTAGTTCGTTATTCGTAATTTTGACCTTTATAAAGAACTAAAATTTCTTAAACTAGTTAATGTTGAGATGCAGTTTTAAAAATTACATTTATATATAGTACTTTTATAAATAGTTTTAAGTGACGAAAAGAAAATTTCTTTAATATTCTAAAAATTATTATTACAAAAATTTATTATTAAACTCAATTTTATATTACTTTTATATTATATGTTGATATGCTAATTATACTTGTATATATATATACAAAGAGAGTGTAAAAAATATAAAGAATATCATATTTTCCTCGTATTTTTAATTAAAATAAATATGACATTCTTAAAAATATCTTATTTTTAATAATGAGGAATATTGATCGACGATTAAAGTTAGGATTCTTCTATAATAAAATCCTGGATCGAATACATTTGAAGATCAAATCTTTCTCTAAAAATCATCCCTAAATAGTACAATGGTGCCTCGTAATTCGACACTAATCCATCGCTGAAGTAATGTCGAATTGCGGGATAATATCTCTCATAAAAGACCAAATTTCATTTAATCAAGATTAACTATAATTCATCTCCTGTTGTTTTTTTAAATTTTTGTGATAAAACAGTTGTAAATAAAATTAAAAGTGTTTTAAATTATTTAATAAAACACTTAATTTTATTTACAACAGTTTTATTACAAAAATAAAAAAAAAAAAAATTAACATGAAGTGAATTGTCATTCACTTTTAAATTATACAACAACATTCATTATATTCAATAAATAAGTCTAACCTGAAAATAGACTGTATATCATTATGTTAATACATTTAAATTCAGTTTATTTAATATTAATTTACCAGACATTCCATTTTATATAAGTTTTTGATCATCCAAGGCTCTCTCAACTGCTACATTAGCTCAGATAACCGATACTATTATATTAGTATATCCTTTGTTTTTTGATTATTAATCAGGAATTTGTCTTAAAAGTAATAAATTATCTAGTGTAATTTAATAAAAATTAGTTTTCTTTACTGGATATATTAAGATACTATCATTTTTAAATCACAGATATTTAAATAAAATATTTAGGTAAGTTAAACTTAATCTAGTAAAAATCACATAAAAAAAACAACAGAAATGCAATAATTAAAGTGCTATATTATATTTGATAGACCACAGGTCTTTGTTTAACATTGGGTTTAAGTTCCTGAAAATTGCAGCATTAACTGAAACCAAATCTCAATTGACCAAGAACAAATTTTTCAAGAGATGGATTCCTAATTCAATCCCAATTGGATGAATGAATGTGATTGGAAAGTCAAAGCATTTTGCACTAGTCAATCCAGTTCAATGTCCTGTGTGCTGTATAATTTAATTAATATGATGTTCATAAATAATATTATAATTAAGTTGGTGCTCATAAAGTATGGTTGTCTTGTTTTCTATATATGTTTTCATGTTGTTTTCTCTCTATTATAAAGAGAAATGTAAGAAAACAGGCCTTTAATCTGTTTTACTGCCTTAAAATTTTTAATTAATTCAGTTTTTGATGATGTAATAGAAAAATGATGTTAAGGGAAACAATGTTAAAGAGGACTCACTATATAATTGAAATTTAAGAATTTATTGTATTATATATTCTTTTAATAATTTTAACTATATATTAATATCATCACAAATCATATGGCTATATTTGATATTTTATGGAATAAAAACTTTCTAATGACATATGATTATTATTTATTTAATCAAAATTATTTTTAATTTAATTTTAGTCATTATCATCAGATAATTTTCAATTTAATTAATTATGAAGATTTTCAAGTTTCCCCTGAAATTTTTACAAAATGCTATATATAGGTATACAGACAATCTCTGACTTATATAAGTAAATCATTCTGCAAAAAAAAAAAAAAAAAAACATATAAAAAAAAAAAAAAAAAAAAAAAAAAAAAAAAAAAAAAAAAAAAAATACATAAGTCAAAACATACACATGTTGAGCACACACAAACTAATACGTAACTAATAATAATAATAACTATATAGTACTAAAATAATATCCTCTACTACAATACAAAGACATAACATTAAAAATAGTTAATATTAAAAAGCATATTCTTTATTTTATAATTTATAGTTATATAAAAAGTTATATTGAAAACACAAGTCGTGATAAAGCAGTCACTTATCATTTGGAGGATCAGGATTCAATTCTGAGTCTCTCACCTTTTAGTTTTTCAGGAAAGATCCAGATTCAAGCCTGCCTAATTAACTAAAACTAACTTAATAAGCCATAAATCACATTTATATGATCATACATGAAATTAGAAGAAAAATGCTTGAATCTTTGTATTATAGTTTTATCCATTACAATCAATATATTTTTGTTTTTAGTCAGGGTATCTTTACATAAATAAAAATCTATGTAAGTCAGGGTCTTGTAATCTATTATAACATTAATTGAGACTGGGAAACCAATACATTAAGCAAGTATATGAATTAACATTATAAAGGATTAGCTGGTTTCAGAATAAAGGTTAACATGTATATATAATGGTTATTATATATAAGTTTTTAATATGTATGGAAACAACTAAATATTTTGAAAACAATTTATCAAAATATAATAGTTAATAATAAATTTGGATTCCAGTTAAGCGTGTTTACCTCTTGCTATCTTTTTTTTTTCTATTTTATATTGTCATTTTTTTCAAGATCAAAGAAATTTCACCTTTACAAAAGGCACTAGAGATCAATTTAACCATATTTGAAATGAGCAGTTCATCCTGAATTCAGTGATATAGCACATGCCTATTTTATCTTTTAGGAAAACCTCAAAAAGACCTATGTTGACTTTACTGCAACATCCCTTCTTTTTGGCGATGTTTCATTCATTGTGATTGCTGCTAATGCTTTATATGGTTGAATCATTTTTGATTTTTCAATAATACAGTATGTTGAATGCTAATTACTATTGTCTTTAACTCTATTATCATTTTCCAAAACTAAGATTTAAGTATCTTATTAATGTTTTTGCAATGTTTTTTGTAGAATAGCATCTCTTTGCTAGCTGATGATCCGACCACATGGAAGTATTAGCTACGATGGCAGTGACTGAACCATCACCATGAAGTAGTGACGTCATGGTAAAGTCAACATGGATCTTTTTGAGGTTTTCTTAAAAAATAACATAGTCATGTGCTGTATCACTGAATTCAGGATGAAATGCTCATTTCAAATATGGTAAATTGACTCTACTGCCCTTTATAAAAGTGAAGTTTGTCTTGAATCTCAAAAACAAATGATGATATAAAGTTGAAAAAAATACAGACAGCAAGACAAACAGTCCTAACTGGATGCCAAATTCAGAGAATTCCAATAAACTGTTTTCAAAATATTTAGCTGTTTCCTTACATTTTAGCAACCCTGTATTTATACAGGCATGCATACATATATACAGGCACCTCGACTTATGACACTCATACTTATGAATGTAATCAGTAAATTCTATGAGTGGGCAATGCAATTTCCATGGATTCGTCTTTGATCCAATGATCTGATATATGTAAAATGTCTTTTGTGTGTTGGGTTCTTGCAGTTTTGTTTGAATTTCTAATTTCAGTTCTTTATATTTATTAATATAACATTACATAGTAATGAGAAATTCATAAATTTTGGGCATTTATGACTTATGATGGGAAAATTCAAAACTGAACCCAGTCATAATTCAGAAACTACCTAATGGATTTTTCACTACTAATGTTTACTAGAATATACATTATCTTAATAAACATATAGAACATATAAATATAAGAACCAGAGACAAAAAAGAACTCTCTCCATATATCACATCATTGGATCAGAGATTTGAACCCATTGAATTGCATTGACCAATCACAGAATTAACTGATTTACCATCAGAAGTCAAGAACTATCCATATAGTAATTTGTGAAGAGTCAAATTTTTCCTAATTGCTTCATAAAGTATTAAATTTTATTATTATTTATTTTATTATCATTTTAACATTTATAATTTCAACACAAACTTAAAACATTATCATTTCAAATTTATTCAGTTTAAGAGTTGTAAACATGCTTTGATGGTGGAAGCAGTCATTTTTATTCACAATGTAAGATCAGTTTAGACAAAGGATATTTTTTCAAATAGTTAAATAAATGCAGCAAATATTTACATATTTATTTTTTTCACTAAAAAATTTTTATGATGAAAATAAAACTATTTATTAGAATTCCCATTAATGACATCATTTACAAAACTTATTTTTAAATCCTGCAATTTTCATTTATATCTTATATAGAAATATAAGTTAATATAAAATAAATAGTACTTATCAAATTTTAGGCTAAGATAATAGATATCAATTATTTTGTATTCTATTTGTTTCAAATTAACAAGTATCACATTTCTTCAATTCTAAGATGCCATCAATTTACTGATTTAGGCAGCCATTCTCATGGTCCTAGTAACACACAGTAGTTACCTTGGGGGTGGAGTGTAACGAGCAGGGCCGGATTTACCAATAAGTCGACTAGGCCGTGTCCTAGAGCCCCGCAATTTTAGGGGCCCCAAAACTATCAATCAGTTTTCAACTTTTATAAACTTTTAATAAGAAAAAATGGGTTTTTATTAAAGTGCTAGATAGAAAGTAAAGTTTTAAAGGTTCCTTATAAGTTATAAGGAGCCTTTAAAATTAGGCGTAACTGATTTGAATTTTTAGGGGCCCCAAAGCCTTGCTCGTCCTAGGGTCCCTAAAAATGCAAATCCGGCCCTGGTAACAAGTTACTGTAAAGTTTAAGATTAGTGCTATTCTCGTAATCCTACTTCGATGACAAATAGAATAGGTTATATGACGTCAGTGTAGTAAATCTACATCTAGAGAGCTGCTGTAAATTATCAGTAGCAGAAAGTAAGATGGATGCCATAGATTTATTTTTGTTGTTTTAAGCAGAAAACAAAATATTTAAGCATGAGAGTGTTTTGAGATCACAGAATCTGTGACAATTTCACAAAAATTTTTTATTGAAAGTTATCGTATCAACAAGCATCTAATGTATGGTATAATAGAAAAACTATGATCAGATTTAAAAAAAAGATGTAAAATAGGAACCACCTTGATTGTTGAAGAACAAATGTTAAATACAATAGATTTTTATGTAACAGGAAGTTTGCAACATTCCGTTGGAAACAACATTTTCAATAGTTTGAGCCACTGTTCTGTTAGCTGAAGCATTGAATGTATAACTAATTCAATTATCAGTCATTTTTCGTCTTATGTCAGCTTTCCACTTGACAGCACTCACAATTAGATACGAAATTAAGTAAATTTTCTTTATGCAAATTACTATGTATTACTATTATTTTATATTTTAAAATCAACTGTGCATTACTAATATAAAATGTGAAGTTTAACAATGCATTGCATTTGATTAATGTTGCCTGAGTTATAAGTAATAATATAATAATTTGAATATTTATAAATTCAGTAATGAAATTTTTAAGATTTCTCTGTTTGTTTATGATTTCAAAGAAAAAACAAAAAAATAAAGAAATTATTTAATTCAATAGACTCTCGATACTTAACATAAAATTTACCAAACAGTAAAAAATGTAAGTAAAACGTATTTGTTGAAATCAGTTCAAAACTGAAAAACAAATAATGTCAAAAAGTTTGGAAGACATTGCCTTTTGCTTTCACTTTCAGCCAACTTGATTTCTTGACTAATACCAATTCTGCAACTAATACTTATTGGTGGATGGAACAAATTATGGGCATGGTAATCATACTGACACGTCACTTTTGCTACCGCCCTTGAAACAGCTGCAGTATACGACAAGAATAGCAATTCATGAAGAAACGTTACTTCATTGTAACTAACGATGTCACTACTCTATGGTAAACTTGCTTTGCATTAACTTACCACAACTCACAAAAATGATTGCCTTATACTTTATACTATCCTTTTTTCCTTATTTTTGATAGCCAGAAATATACAGAGAAAAATTTATTCAAATTTTTTATAAAACTAAAATAAAAATATTGTAAAAGCACAATTATAATGTAGAGTTTATTTAAAGTATCAGAATAAAAAAAAAAGAAGGGTCTATATAAAACTCTCATAATTTGTTAATATTCTGTATTGGAAGTTTACCTCCATCTTGTTTATGATTTTAACATGTTAAACATCTGATAGCTTTGCAATTAATTTTTTCTTTGGTGTAGTGCTTAAATTCATATAAAGATAGGCCTTGATTAGTGTGAGTAATGGGTCCCATGAATTTCTCGCATTATTCGAATTTGCACTATTTGAAGTATTAACTACAGTGAAACCTGTCTAATTGGACACATTTGGTTCCTTCAAAATATGTTCAAGTTAGAAAGGTGTCCAACATAGAGAGATTCATAAAACATACTAAACACTAAATTTTCATGTCAATGCAGCCTTTATTCAAACCTATGATTATTTTAAATAAAAAAACTCAAAAATGTTAAATACACACTACAGTCTGTCAGTACTTTCAACATAAAAACTATCTATTTGAAAAGAAGTCTGTAAGTAGAAAGTCTGCCTTTTTTATATTTAATTTATACTTCATACATTTTCAATTTTATTTTTTCTTATACCAAATAGAGTTTCAACAATCTCTGGTTCATATTATATAGTATATCACATTTTATGAAATTTAAATTACTGCAACATAATAAAAAATTTCATTCTAAAATAAGTTTGAAATATTGTAATGCAATTTCAAAACTGGTGAGCTTGGACTGAATGAATTGTAAACTATATTTATCCTATACCAAACAATGCTACTACTGTTACTGATAAATAAATACCTACCATTCTTTTATTAGTACTGTAGCATTTCTACTATTGAACCACAGTGTTATTTACATGTATTGTAATTATGCAACTGATTTTAGTGAATATTCTGTTGTTTTATAATTTATTATTATTATAATTAAAAAATTTTTATGATATTGAATTTTTTGAATGATTTTTTATAAATAGTGGTATTTAGGACAAATATCTGAAATTAGTGCACAAAAATCAATAATGCAGCAGAAGTTATTGGCTTTTGAGAATATAAATAATGGCAATAAAATTATTGTTAAATTAGTTTTTACTATTTTTTTATTACATTATTGCATATTTTCCTTTTAATGCGGCACTGTGTAAGTGGCGTCTATGGGACTCTGAGCCATCTATTCCGCTCTGTAAAAATTTTCAAAATCATGCAAAAATTCTCAAAAATTCTGTACCTTTCTAACTTTTTCATTCCTTTATTTTGCATTAATTCAATTTTCCATTGACTTTTTAGTTTCTCCGTAAAAAATC